>PVJX010018542.1:0-36370 GCA_004027295.1 Dolichotis patagonum
CTCCTTATTTTTTGATCTAGGATCTTACCATGACATCCAGGCTGGCCCTAAATTTGCTATATAGCCTAGGCTGGGCTCAAACTTGTGATCCACTTGCTTCTTGAGTACTGAAACTGAAAGCATGGGCTCTCACACCTTGTGAGGCAAACCAGCAACACCTTCCAGCCTGTTTTAAAATTTTTGTTATTTTGAGACAGGGTCTTGCTACGTTGTTAAATTGCCCAGCCTCCCAGAGTGCTGGGATTATAGGTGTATGCCACGACCCCCAGTTTGAGACATGGTGTTCTATAAATTAATGAAGCAGTGAGATAGCTATAAGATAACCTGAGGGAAAAACATTCCAGGCAGAGATAACAGTAAGTGCAAAGGCTTCTGGAACATGTAGAAACTATTTACAATTTAGGGCCAACATGCCGTTCAGTAATAAACAGGTGATCTCAAGTTGGTTGGTCGGTTGGTTCTGTATTCTGACCTCTTTAACAGAAATGACTTCTTTCTAGGCAGGGCAATCAATACAAGGAGAAATCCCAGGAAGATAATGCAGGATGGGGAGAATGAGACCCAGCCAGAGAGGGGCTGGGATGCCAGAAAGTGGGAGGAGTTCAGCACTAAACACAGGAGACAATGTCCTTCTGGAAGAAGATTCCCTCTTGTGAAGAGAGGTTCTTTCGGGTGTTTCAGTCCTATTGTGATAAACAGAACCATAGCCCCTCAGAAATGACCATTTCCTAATCTGTAGCAACTGTAAATACATTATACTGCATGGCAAGAGAAAGTTAAGGTTGTAGATGGAATTAAGGTTGTTAATGGACTGACTTTGAGATTGGGAGATTATCCGGGGTTATTCAGTTGGGGACAGGCCCAATATAATCACAAGTGTCCTTATAAGTAAAAGAAAGAAGCATGAGAGTCTGTGTCAGAATGATTTGATGTGTGAAAGGCTTGACCTGCAATTTTGAAGACTAAAGGAGAGTCATGAGCCAAGGAATATGCAGTGTGGTGGCCTCTAGAAGACAAACAGAGCAACAAATTGGATTCTCTCCTGGCACCTGTACAAGGGAGTGAGGCCTTGCACCTTGAGGCAGGCTAGAAAAAATAAATATAGTAAGGATGATCAGAAGATCAAAAGCCTTCCTCTCTCTGGCTTCACATTACTCATCAGGAAAATGGTAGATGTTTATGAGGTTGGTGATCATCAGACCTTTTTTCAGTTGTTACAATGGTAAATTTAATGTGTTGAGTTGTCTCGGCCATGGGGGTCAAGAACGTTTGATGAAGCATTATTTTGGATGTGTCTGTGAAGTTGCTTTGGCTTGGAATTAATATTTGAATTAGTGGGTTGAGGAAAGCAGACAGTTTTTTTTTTTAACGTGGGTGGGCCTCATCCAACCAGTTAAAGGCCTAAATAGAACAAGAAAGCTGCCCCTCCCCAGGAGTAAGAGAATGCTTCTTGCTTGATGGTCTGTGAACTGGTAGGTTGGCTTGTTTCTTCCTGCCTTTGAACTCAAACTGGGAGTCCTGGGTCCCAGCTTGACAACTCACCCTGCAAATCTTAGGGCTCATCAGCCTCCAAAATCACATGAGCCAATTCACTATGAAAAATATTTTTCTTTATATATTTATAGCCTTTGCTTTTGTTTCTCTGGAGAACTCTGACTTATAATACAGCCAAGGAAATCTAATGATGAGAACAGCTAACAGTGAAAATGCTTCAGCTGTCACAGAGTTGGGGAGGCCTATAGCTCCATCCATCCTGAGCCTCTCTCCTGGTGGGCTCCAAACTTTTGATGAATTCACCTGCATTCACCACTTAGCTTTTAGACTTGATGAGTTTGTTTCTTGTTCTCTTAAGAGTATTAATTGAAAAGCACAAGTGTTTCAGCTTACTCTGTTACCTTCATAATCACTTAGGTTAAGTTTCCTATTGCTACTGTGACAAATCATCATAAGCTCGGTAGCTTAAAACATCAGCTTTATTGTGCTCAGCTATGGTAGTCAAAGTCAAAAAATGAGTCCGGCTAGGCTGAAATCAAAGTGTCTGCAGGGCTATGTTCTTTCTAGAGGCACAAGGCAGAATCTACTCTTTTGCCTTTTCTGCTTCTGCGAGTCACCTTCTTCATCCCTTGGTCATGACCTCTTTCTTCATCTTCAAAGCTAAGCAGTATACCGTCTTCAGATCTCTTTCTGATTCTCACTCTCCACTCTCTTGAACTGCCCTTCTCTTGTAGGACTCATGATTAAGGTTAGATGGTCAGCAACATTAATTCCAGCTACCATCTTATTTCTCACTTGCCATGTGCCATAGCATATTCACTGGTTCTGGGAGTTGGAATGTTTATATCTTTGAGGGGACATTATTTTGCCTACTACACCATTCCTTAATGGTGGCCACTATTACTAGTTTATTCCAGAAATAATCCATGTACCCACAAGCATTTATTCATGTGCAAGCATATATACCGATTTTTTTTAGTACAATGTTGTTCCATAACTTTCTTTTTCAAACAAAATACACTTTGCTTTTTCTCGGCCTCCTCCTCCTCCTTTTTGGCAATGCTGGGATAAAACTCAGGGGCTCACACATGCTAACTAAGCACTCTGAGCTACACCCTAAGCCCCAATGTTTCTTATTGGAAAACATACTATAAGGAGCTCTGTTGGGAGCTGTTGAAACTGGAAATTGAACACACGCGCAGGGCTGCTGCATGGCCAGGGCAAGATAAGATAACAGCTGAGGACACCTGGCTCCAACTCCAATTAACTAAATAACCACTGTAGCTGCAGGCATTTCACCCCTATAGTGAAATGCAACATAGAGATCTTCTAAGATACTCCTCCTTGTTAAAATAATTTGTTATTTGCAAAGTCCTTGAACTACTCCCAATGTCCATTCAGTTTTCTGCATTGTTTGAAAAAAACAACACATAGAGGCTGCCCAGAGACATCCTCTGTCTTAGCCACTAGAGGCCCTAAACTCTTTAGAGAGTTTTGATCCTCCTGGAGCCCTAAAATCATACCACTTATCTCATTTATTTAAGCCTTTACCGTACACTCATTTGGGAGATTGGGGATCTAGGCCAGGTCCCCGATAGAGCTCTCTGCACAAAAACAAAAAGAAGAAGCAAGATATATCATGTATAGGTATGAATTCCCTATGATGAATGTTATCATTATGCATACCTAAAATGGGTTATATACTTTTTTTTTTTGGTACCAGAGATCGAACTCACGACCTGCGCTTGCCATGAAGGCGCTTAAGCCACTGAGCTAAATCCCCAGCGCATACCTAAAATGTACCAATAAAATAAAAATTAAAAAAGAAGTTCCCTGAATATATATACATATGTGTACACAAATACACACATATTGCATGTGTTTGTGTACAAATAATTCTATACAACAGAGTCCTAAGAATGAAATTGCTGGATTAAGAGTATGCAGATGTACAATTTTACTGGATGACTTAGTCCACTTTCTGTTGCTATAACTGGGCAATTTATAAAAAATTTACCCAGCTTGCAGTTCTGAAGATATATGACAGAGGGATCACATCTTATGAGAGCTTTCTTCTTGCTTCTGGGAATTCTGCAGGGTTCTGATGCAGCACGGGGCATCACATGGTAAGACAAAGCAACTTTGCTAGCCCAGGTTTCTCTTCCTCTTTTATTTGGTGTTGCTTTGGTCCAGGGTTTCATTTTGTATTGCAAACTGGCCTTGAGCCACTTATGTGTGCCAGGCTGGCTTTGAATTTGCAATGATCCTCCTGCCTCAGCCTCCTGAGTGCTGGGATTACAGGCATGCAACACCACATCTGGCTTCTTCCCCTTGTAATAAAGGCACTGATCCCATCAATGACGATCCCTCATCTAATCCTAATTCCTTCCTCTAAGCCTCATGTCCAAAAACCAAAATGTATGATTTTGGGTTTTTTGTTGTTGTTGTTATTTTGTTTTGTTTTTGTACCAGGGATCAAACTTGCCACCTTGCACTTATCCAGGCAGGTGCTTACACCTTTGAGCTAAATCCCCGACCCAAAATGTATGATTTTAAAAATGAAGTTTCTACGTTTTGAATTTTGTACAAGAGGGATTAACTTGGTGGGGCCATTCAAACCACAGAAATGGACACTGCTTAGTGCCCTCCACAGGTTTATATTATATTGGTATGAGGTCTCGCCAACAGTATATGAGGGCAAATTGATTGATGAGTAATATACAGAAATCAGTTTGGCTGGTTTAAAGGGTCTTTCACATATCCTTGGGAATAAGGTCTCTCTGTCTCTGTCTCTGTCTCTGTCTCTGTGTCTGTCTGTGTCTGTGTCTCTGTCTCTGTCTCTTTTTGCCTTTCTGCGTTTCTGTCTCTGTCTGTCTCTCTCATATTTTGCCCTCATCATGCATAGTCAGTTATACCAAGCTCCCTACATTCTAGAGCCATTAGAATGGTTAGTCTTTCACCTAGCACATTACAGTTTGTATACTCCTGAAGTAGATAAAGACTTGTGAATTTCACCCTTTGTCTCTCATTTTTCCAGGCCATCATAAATGGAAACTACACATCTGAGAGACATGCAGAACCTTAAAGCTAGAGGAGGTTTGCTAGGAAATATGGAGCTGGTCCACTTGATGAGATTTGTCCTTAATACAGTTTAGGTAGGGTCGAGCCTCATTGCTTAGCACGCCATGGTGGTATCATTCCTGAATAAGCATTGTACTTTCAAATCTTGTTGTTTAACTGCCACCATTTCTACAGGGCTGTTTCCATTTATCCACAAATAAATTATTCACTCATTCAACAATCACTCATAGAGTAGAAATATATTAACAAGTACCCTACCAGTTGGCATGATAATGGAGTTCCCTCTCCTTTAATCTTTGCACAAAACCTTGAAATACTTGATATTAACTCATCAGTTATCTTTCTATTATTCTGTATCTTTATGCATTCCTTACTTTAAAAAAGTAACATTTGAATGACCAATCTGGAGTTTTTGTTTGTTTGTTTGCTTTGTTTTTGTTTGTTTTCTTCAAGTCCTCCCTTGTTTTAAAAACAACTTTCTCTAGAATTGAGAATAGGGTCAATTGAGATCATTAAACTAAATCATCGTCATTGTTTCCTCTGACATGTCTAAATGAGGAAGGAACAAGAAGTCCATTTTGACCTTGACACTACTCTGCGTTCTCCACTGACCTCCCCAATGTTAACACACTTCGTACTTTGATTCCTATGATTCTGTGCATATTTTGCCATTGTTTCAGAACCTATAGGGAAAGGAGGTAGTTAATTACATTCCTTGATCCTCTCTGCTACCATAAAATAGCATTTTATTCAATGCTCAGAGGGCCCATTCTGTCTCTGTCTCTCTCTTTCTCTCTCCCTCTCTCTCTTTCACACACACACACACACACACACACTCTTATCTTAAGAACGTACAGGACAAAGTCCACTGCATTCATCTGGAATTCCAGTGTTCAAACACGCCACTCCATGCTTGTCCTCCATGGCCTCTCCTAAGAAAAATGAATTCCGGTTCAGTTCATTCCACCCAGCTGTATTTCAGCCCCTGAATCTCTAAAGTAATTTGCTAAGCACTCGAGGAGCACTCTCCACTCCTATCTGTTAGCCCAAATCACACCAATATTCCAAAGCTGATGTTATCCTTCTCTGTGAAAACTCTTGGCAATTCTAGCAAGAGTGCGAATTTATTTGCGGTCTGTAGCATCAGTTAGGGTTAACTTTTTTTCAAAATCTTTTTTAGACAAGAGTTTCAGGCTATGCAGTTCAGGCTGGCCTTAAACTCACTTTGTAACCCAGGTTGGCCTCGAATTTGCAGCAATCCTCCTGCCTTAGCCTCCTGAGTGCTGGGGTTACAGGTGTGCACTACCACAACCAGCCTAGTTAGGGTTAACTTTATCTTTCTTTGTCTATACATCTTTTTCCCACAATTAAATTTATGAGTCCTTGCAGAGCATGGATCATATGATCTGTCTTTGTTCCCTCAAAGTTTAGCAGGATTTAGAATCTCAATAAATATTTGTGGCTAGAATTTATCTTCTCATATTCTTGCATTTGGCACACTAGTTCCTGAGCTAGTCATTTCAGGGCCATGAAATGCCATTCATCAACCATAAATAATGGCAATAGACTGTCTTATAAAAATACATTAACAGCTTTCATTTATCAAGTGTTTACTCTGCCAGGCACCTTCACCTCATCTGGATGAGTGCACCAAACCCTCATCCCAATCCTTTTAGAAATGAAGAAATCAAGACTCAGAAAGCTTAGGTGATTTACTCCAGGTTCAGCAGCCTGTTAGCAGCAGGGTCAAGATTAAATTCAGGCCTGTGTGAATTTGAAAAGTAATGTTTCTACACCATGATTTCACAATACAAACCCTTGGGGAACTTTAGAAAATACTGATGCCTGGGTTCCACCCCTGAGGGTTCTGACATAATCAGCACAATGTGCTGCCTGAACAGTGGGAGTTTTCAAAGCTCCCCAGGTGAGGGAAACATGCAGCCAGGGCTGGCTCTCACAGCCTCCAGGATGGGGAAAGTGTTAAGAAGGCCAAAGTGGGGAGAGCAGGTGTTTACTAATCTAAATCAGCCAAGCAAGTGCCCAGAGCCATTATGGAAATCAGTGCAGAGATTTCTCCAAAAACTAAAAGGTAGAAGTTCCATTTGATCCAGTTATAACTCTCCTGAGGATATTCCCAAAAGAGTTGAAGACATTATGCTATAACGATGCATGCATAGCCATGTATATTGCAGCACCATTCACAGTAGGGAAGCTCTGGAAACAGCCTTAATTGCTATCACCACATGGATACATAAAGACACTGTGGTATAGATACACAGGGAATATTACTCATCCATTAAGAAGAATGAAATGGTATCATTTACGGGGAAATGGACAGATCCACAGACCATTATGTTAAGTGAAATCAGGCAGACACAGAAAGTTAGGTATTGCTTGGTTTCTCTCACATGAGAAATTGAAAATATCAGTAAATTAAAGAATACAATGAAGGCGAGATGGTAGGAAATGGAGAAAGCAGACTTTTTGGAGATGGGAAAGAGAATCATACACACACAACTGGGAAGAGAAAAAATTGTATAAATATTTTAATAGTAAATTTATTGTGAAATTATGAGATTGATACAAGTTACCTCTGGCCTCTGCAGAGGTGCTCAGAATTCTGTCCATGAGCTTCCAGACATTTATTAGTACAGTGAATTGCTGCTCAGGTAACCTTGGTCATTGAAATTGCTGCACATGTATTTTCAATTTCTTCTCTAAGGGCCAGCAGTGTGGTGGGTTTTGTGCAATATATGAGATCCTCTAGGGTCCCCCATGTGAGGGTTGACACTGTCTGTCAAACAAACATCATGCTATTTTTCTTTTCTTGAAGTATATATGCATTTACTGTGAAAGACTCTGTATATATTTCCCCAAACAAATTAAACTATTACATATCACAAACATACACTAACAAAAACTTTTAAAAATTAAAGAAATGACTTGGAGCCAGAAGTATGTGATTAGGACAAATGCAGGTTCTTAGAATGCCAGACAGGTGCTGGGGCTCCTATGGAATGTAGGACAGAGGTTCAGCCCAGTTACATGGGACTCCCAAGGGATAGGATGATCCCAGTAAGTACCTGACTTTTGCATATCTTTTACCCATGCCAGATGGAAACTCATTTAAAATCAGTTCAAAGCTGAAACAAAAGGTATTTAGTATCCCATATTTGAAGTTCTGAGGATTAGCAACTGTTAGGGCCAGCCACAACTTCACAGATCTTGCTGTAGAGTCCCCAGATTTCTGCCCCAGTGGCCCAGCTACAGTAAGAGGTCTTGTTTGGGGCTGTGTAGTATTCCTTTTCTCCCACGCTAAGAAGTCACTCATAGAAACAGGGCTGTTAGAAATTGTTGTGGTTTGTGTCTCAATGCTCCCTCAAAGCCTCAGTGACTTTTATTTTTTTATGAAGAACACTAATCTATACTTGTAAAAGCATTTCAACATTTTTCCACACGCATATTTTCTTTTCAATCAGATTTTATTGGTACATTTTAGCTCTACATAGTGATCATATTCATCATAGAGAATTTGTACCTGTATAAAATATAAATTGATTCTTTTTTCCCCATTAACCTACACTGCCTTCAACCCCTCATCCCCTCTCCATTTTCAAAAGCTTTGTTTTCATTTTTTCCTCCTTTTCTCCTTCTTTCTTTACTTTCCCCTTCTTTCCTTTCCCCCTCCACTCTCCTTTGTTCCTCTTCCCATTTGAACATTCTTTTCCTATTTCACAATACCTATTATACATTGTGGTCCTTATTCATACTTGTGGATTTTCACACCAGAGAAACAATGCACTGGCACAGTGTCTGATACTGCCAGGGCATAGAGGGAGCAACTTTAGGAGTGATAGGGGCCTAAGGGCTTGCTGTGTGGAGGGGGCTAGGGAGAAGTTCCTCAACTTCTTTTTGTGTGATGCTGGGAATTGCACCAAGGGAGTGTTGAGCTACATCCCAGCCCTTTTATTTTTTTATTTTGAGATAGGATCTCACTAAGTTACCCAGACATTCTCCTATTTCAGGCTCCTGAGAAATTATGACTACATGTACTACCATGCCAGCTTCAATTTCTTGATTTTTTTTTGAAACAGAGTCTTGCTATGTAGCACAGGCTGGCCTTGAACTCACTATGATGCCCAGGACAACCTCAAACCCACATCTATCCTTCTGCCCCAGCCTTCTGAGTGCAGGGATTACAGACATGCACCACCATACCTGGCTAACTTTATGATTTTTGAAGAGAAAGATATACATGGCATATGACTGCAAGTCTGAGAATTGTTACTTCATGTTGGAACCTTTCAAGTCCCTCTGACCACACCCCCAAGTTTAAAGCAGCCTCTTCATCCAGGCTACTCAGGGTATTGTATTTGCATCCCGGATTACATGTTCTATCCATCCTTCAGTGCCTGTTCTCACTCCTCATGGAAAGACTTCAGCCCCACTGATCAGATCCTCGGTTTGTGTGGTCCTCCTGCAGTAAATTGGACCTTAACCTAAGATCTGACATAAATGCTTCCTACTATGCATCATCTCAGTATAAGAGAATAAGTTGTAGGTTAAAAAAGTCCAAAACAAACAAACAAACAAACAAAATGCCTGACTCAGTTTATATACAGAACAGTCTCTACTTCCCTAATAGAAAACAATAACTGTAGTCCCAGCCACAAAAGAACTCTGCACCCTAAGCTTCCTGCTAAGTATTTGCATGGCTTATGACTTACTGGTTGTAGGAATTCTGTTAATGTTGACAGTAGAATTCTTTTCTTAAGAGTGTTCACATAATTAATAGCAACAAACACTCAAGAGTTCATTTCAAGATTTTTAAATGGGGAGAAACATCATCCTTTACGCCAGTGCAGTGTAACAGCAACGTAAAAGCAAAGCTAAAATTGCCTCATCAGGGCTCATCAGCCTGAGGGTTTTCTGTTTTGGAAGGTGGGTGTCAGGAAAGCAAGAAAACCTTGAGTAAGTTGTATGAATTTGCAAAAGTGGCATAACCACTATTTCTAATTTCTTTTTCTTGGATGAAAACATTGCCTAATCCAAATCCTCTTAGTGCAAGGGGTTTATTTTTGGCAAAAAATGAACAAGGTGGTTTTTTATTAAATCATGATACTTTCCAGCTAGTTGGGTCACCTTAGAATATGATATCATTCTAAGGCATGGTAAAAATGGCAGGAGTGCAAATGAGGTCAACACTTATGTTTGTCCAGTCCAGGATTCTTTTATGGACAGGAAACCGGGAATCTATGGAAAGAGGTAATTGTCTTCCTTTAGTTTCAGCATCCAAAAGATAGGAGTGTTCAACACATTCACATTCTTTTAGTGGTCCACTGAGTATCTTACCAATTCATGTGAATCTATGTTTTTTTTTTTTTTTTATCGGTACCAGGGATCGAACTCACGACTGCCTGCTTGCAAGGCAGGCGCTTATGCCGCTGAGCTAAATCCCCAGCCCTAAGAACTTTTTTTTTTTTTTTGGTACCGGGGATTGAACTCATGACCTCGCGCTTGCCAGGAAGGTGTTTAAGCCACTGAGCTAAATCCCCAGCCCTGAATCTATTTTTTAAATGATCACATGTCGCGTTTAAACAGTCAAGTAATAAAATTGACCACAATTGTATTTGCACCCATGCTCTGGCTTTGCACTGCTTAATCTTGACATCTGGTTTCCAGATACTGCTGGCATCTTTCCTGACTTTAACATAGTTCTGTCCTATCTTCATCTTTGGCTTCTTGACTCCATTTCTGTGAGTGTTAACCTTGATGAATAACTAGCTTGTTCATCGCCTTTACAGTAAAAGAGAGGATAAATGGACACTGGCACCTTTGGGGAAACACTGGGGAATATGTATTATATATTCTTTAGGTGGCATCTAGGACTTCTTCCCAAGGTTACCTAGCCTTACCTTCAGTTGCTGTGCTCTGGATCGGTGAACTGGATCTGGAAACTGAGATATGTACTTCTTTTTTCTTGTTTTGTTTTTTGAGACAAGGTATATCTTAGTTACTTTTCTCATTGCTGAGACAAAATACTCGACACCCAAAGTTATAGAGGAAAAGTTTATTTAGCTCACAGTTTGTAGAGGTTTCAGTCCACAGTTGGCTGGCTCCAAGGCAGGGTTGCTACATGGCAGAGGAACATCACAGAGAGCAGTTCGTGGTGCCCAGAAGGTAGCAAAAGCAACAAGGGAAGAAAGGAGACAAGCCTCTTTCTGTTCCTTATATTGCATCTAGTTTACTGGGATTAGGGTAGTGTTGATCAAATCAGTGGACTGATCTACAAATCTCCCACCCTTAATCCTAGCATTATACCATGAATTAGTCACACATTTTAGATTCAACCACCTCTGCAAAAACCTCATCTAAAACTGTATGAGGCCTTTGGGGAACATCTAGACATAAACCCTAACAGTGTCTTACTATGTAGTTCAGGCTGGCCCTGAACTCACTGTGGAGCCCAGACTGGCCTCAAAGTCACTGCAATATTCCTGCGTTAACCTTCTGAATGCTATGATTACAGGCTTGTGCCACCATGCCCAGCTACTGGAGATGGAGACATTCCTTATAAGGACACAAAATGTTGGATTACGGCCCATCCTAATGACTTCATGTGATTTAAAAGACCTTATCTCCATTTTGAGGGTTCGTACTTCAACATATAATTTAGGGAAAGATACAATTCAACACACAAGAGCCATTATGGCAATTACTTCAGTCTTGTCTAGTACATTTAAATGTTATCATTTGGCTTCTGTATTCTGGAATCCTATCACCTACCCCTTGATACCAGGCACCACAATCCTATCACATCATCTCCTATTAATAATCCCGGTTTGCAGAAAACAACCTTTTTGTGTAAGGGGGCATTGGAGATTCTACCCAGGCCTGCACTTACTAGACAAGTGCTTTCCCACAAAGCCACTGACCTCAGAAAAGTGGGCCAGTGCTGCCCCTTCTCTGTTGTGCTCAGTGAGTATGGCAAAGTCATCTGGGAAACAATTACAATATTAATGTAAAATTCTAGAAATTCTCAAGGATTCTCAAGATGAAACTTTGGGCGCTGAAGAACATGAGGATGTGGTAAATGGTCTTGGACTTCAAAATGAGCTAGGACAATTCCCTGAGAAGGTGGTTGTCATTTAAAAGTAAAATGTCCCTCGAAGACTCAAGTAATGAGTGAGTGATTCCCAATGCAACAATATTCAGAGCCTAGAGAGATGATGGATTCAGAGCTGAGTGGCCTATTGGAGGTAGGGTCGCTTCAGAGGTAACAGGTCACTTTTCTCCTGCTCCTTCCTTTCTCTCTCTGCTTCCTGAATGCCATAAGGTAAGCAGATGTCCCACACTACACTCTGCCACAATGACATTTCTGCCTTGCTACAGGCCTGAAAGCAGTGGAGTCAGCTAAGTGGTGGACTGGTACCTCTGAAGCTGTGAGCCGAAATAAATCTTTCTTTCTTTAAGTTGTTTAGTTCAAATATTTTGTCACAGTGGCTAAACGCTGGTTAACATAGAAGTCTTTGTAGAACTGACTCAATTGTGCAACTGCCTGCCCGGAACTGTGCTTCTCTTCCCTGTATTTGGCCCCATGGACCTTTCTGATGGTTGCACTACCTTCTGCCACTCATCCAGTATCCTCTTCATTGCCACTGTCTCACTGTTCCTACACTCAAGTTGCCTAATTCATTCTGTCCCCAATTCTCACTTCAGTGAGTCCCTCTTCTCCATGCCTGAGTCCCTGCCCTGATCCCAACCCCTACCTTCTGTAGCCCTCAGACTGCTGAGGCCTTGGCCCAGGGCCCAGTGGAGTTTGTCCTCCTCTGCCTGCAGGGACAGTTTCTGGGTTCTGAGGCAGTTAGGAGCATACTGTCACATAATCAAATGACAGGCATTTAGAATTTGCAGTCTGTTTCGCACTCGGAGAGGTTGTGAACCTCATTCTGGGCTCTGGGATTAAGACTGCAGTAGTACCTGCCCTGCAGCCTAAGTGGAGGATTTATTCACTGTAAAGCAAGCAAATATTGAATGAGCCACCAGGGGGCAATAGCGATTCTGTTTTAGTAAATTATAATTAATTTTTATTTTTTCCCCTTTTATTGTGTACATATATTTTACACAGGCATGACTGTACATTTGTTCACTCTTTTCTCAACATGAGTAGTAAAATAAAATATATGTGTACTTGAAGTAAGGATTTTATTTCTGTTCCTCTGGAGACATTTATATTATTTTATATGAAGGATATATTACCAGTACCTCAGAAGTTCCACCTGTGTCCTCTTCCAGTCACTACCCAAGGAAAATAATTAGTGTTCTGACTTCTTTTTCCTTCTCTTTCCTTTTTTTCCCTTTTGTTTTTCTTTTCTTTTATGAGAAACGGTCTTGCTGTATAATTCAGGCTGGCTTTGACTTCACTACGTAGTCCAGGCTGGCCTTGAAATTGTGGCCATCCTCCTGCCTCAGCCTTCCGAGTGCTGGGATTACAGATATGTGCCACCATGCCTGGCTACTGCTCTGACTTGTAGCACAATAATTCTGCATGTTTTTTGCCTTTATATAAAGTAAATCAAGTGTGAGTTTTTAAAACTGTTGTTGCATTTTTTCTTTTTTCTTTTTTTTTGAAATGTTAGAGCTTGCTAAGCAAGTGCTATACTACTGAGCTACACTCTTAGACATGTATTCCTTTGTTTTTGTCACCTTTGGTCACCATTGTCTCTGAGACTGATCCAAATCTATGTGTGTATCTGTAGCACATTTATTTTCATAGTTCATGTTCTATTATGTGATTATATATAGTTTATTCTATTTTTCATGAGCATTTGGATAAGTATCCAGTTTTTTGAATTATACAAAGTGTGTTGCTATGAGATTATCAGTGTCGTTCAATGGAAGCCCTGGTTTCATTCCCCAGCACCTAAAATCCCCCAGTGTATTGCTTTAAATATTCTCATAAATGTATACAGGTAAATATATGTATAGATTTTCATTATGTAAAGACCTTGGAATAGTGTTGCTGGGTTATAGGAAATGGATTTATTCAGATTCTTCAAAAAATTTTTGAAGGTGGTTGCAACCAATTTACACTTGCAACATCAGAGTATGAGAATCCTGATCGTCCCACACTCTCATAAACTAGTTATTCTCGTAGGTTAGTGGTGGTGTCACATTGTGGATTTAATTTTAATTTTCCTGATGAATAATGAAGTCAAGCACATTTTAGTACATTTATTTTCATTTAGAAATACTTGCTCAAGTTTTCTGCCAATGTTTCTACTCTTTTTTACTCTAAACTTTTGTTTTTATTTTTGCTTTTCAGTGCTGGAGATAGAACCCAGCATGGTGAGCTCCAGGCTCTATTTTAAGGCAAGGTGCACTATTTGTTTATGCTTTTTGGATTTTTGAGACAAGGTCTCACTGTGTAGTCTGGGCTGGCCTTGGACTTGTGGCAATCCTCCTGCCTCAGCCTCCCAAGAGCTGGAATTACAAGCATGTGCCTCCATGTTCAGCAAGGTACACTTCTTGCAAGGGATCTTTTTAAGGACAATATAAGGCCTGTCCCATGTGAAAACTCCTGTATGCACATTGATTGTAAATGAAGGAGCTTCTGGGGGACAGAAAGGTGGGGTATTACAGAACCTGAACAATGATGGAGAGACCTGTAACTTCCTTGCTTATACCTCCTGGATGACATTGAAGAGGATCCATACAGGTGACTTTGGCTTACAATCTAAACTGTAGGTCTAGGGAAGGGCATGGTCTTGTCCTTAAGCATAAGGAGCTGTCTTTCATTCTGAGTCTGGGGCTTTGAATCAAAGAAGAAGAGGGTGTCATGAAAAGAAAGGGTCCCACATCATATCCTCAAATCTTTCTCAGGTACTAGTGTTCTTAGTAGGTGCTGGGCAAAGTTCACAAATGCTCTCCTTGCTTCTAGCTGGATGGGCCAAGTCTCATGACAGTCACACTCACACAGGGTCCGGTTCCAGAATCCTTAAAGACTAGCTCAATGATGACGAATCTATGGCACGAATGCCCCCAGGGGCTGTTGGTATCATTGAAAAGCTCAAAAAGGTTCACTGTCACTGGACTAGGTAGCTTCTGAGCAAGAATATGACCTTTAATTTCTGTCCTGAATCAGTGGTAGAAATGGCATAGACAAGAAGGCAAGAGCAACCTGAATCCAAGGCTACTCAGGTGATCTTGCTTCCCTTTTTCCTCTCTTAATAGAGAATCCAAGCCTATCAGTTTGCTAGGGTTTCCCTACAGAAGCGCTACAGGCTGGGTGCTTTACATGGTGAAATTTATTTAACTCTTTTTTTTTTTTTTTTTTTTTTTTTGGTACTGGGGATCGAACTCACAACCTCACGCTTACATAGGCATGGTGAAATTTATTTCCTCACTGTTCTGGAGTCCTGAATCCCCAAGTCAAGGTGTCAGCAACATTGGTCTCTCCAAAGGCCTGTCTCCTTGGCTCTCAGTGGGCTACAGAGTGAGTTCAAGGCCAGTGGGGTGTCTTTTCCCTGTGTCTTCTCTCTGCATATGTCTGCATCCTAGTATTCTCTTATAATGACACGAGTCACCAGTCAGCCTCACTCTCTTAAAAATTACTTCTTTAAAAGTCCCATCTCCAAATAGAGACACATTCTGCAATACTGGGGATTAGGACTTCAACATGCAAATTTGAGGTGACACAATTCAAATAATGTATTTGTTTATTGATTAATTGATTTTACAATTCAACATTTAACAACAGGGATACAGTCAGTCCACATAAGAAGAATTCAAAGGAAACTCATTGATCTTTGGAGATGTCTGAAATTTTGATTCAGACATCTGAATCAAACATCTGAACCTGGCACAGGTGTAAAATCAAAGATGCTGTATACCAGGATTCTATAGTGTTTGAGCCTCAGTTTCCCCACATACTTAGTAATTGTTTTCCTTCTATCCTTTCCATCAAAAAACTCTTGTTTCTGGGTCTGGTGCATATGCCTGTTAATCCCAAGAGTTGGGAGGCAGATGGATTGTTGTGAGTTCAAGGTCAGCCTGAGCTACAAAGTGAGTTCAAGGTCAGCCTAAACTACCTAGTGAAACCCTTTCTCAAAAAGACAAAAAACTATGATGAATATGATCATTATGTGTATCTAAAATGCACCAATGAAATCTGATTGAAGAAAAAAAATGACTCATTTTCATTAAACTATCTACACTGAGTAATCTCTGCAGGAGGATGTATGCTTATTTAGATTTTGTAATTCTTCTTTTGTAGAAACTTCTGATATTCTATAAATGGTGTTTTCAAGAAATTTGTCCATTTTACCCAGGATGTCTCTTTTGTATAATGTTCATCATATCCTCTTATTTTCTTTTTTGTGTATTTTTTAACCCAGAAGTTCTTATATTTTATTAGAAGTGTCATATGTCTCTCAGCATTGATTTATTAAATTTATGTATTCCATAAAAATGCTATTATAAAGTACAGTAATTCCTATCAGATGTATTGAAAAGCATAGATGCTTGAACCATACCAAATAGGAAACATTCTGATTGTTTTCATCCAACCCTTTTAATAAGAACTGCTTCCAGTGTTACAGACAAACTAGATCTTCTTTGAAATGTACTGTCTGCTACTTTTGTGTTTCTGTCACCGTAGCTATTAATAGTTGCTTTGAAATATCCTTATCTACGTTCCTGCCAATCGGGACCAACTGATTGGTTCTGTCAGTGTCATCTTTCCAGCCAGTGACAGTTCTTCCAGAACGCAGGGCCATGGACACCATTGATATATGCAGCCCCTTTACCCACCTCTGGCCTCCTTGCAGTGATTATCCGTGTTTCTTGTGATCTTCTCAATGGCGGATTCTGATTAAACATACTTACGCCTTCTTCCCTTGCATCTCATCATACTTACAATGTGACTAACAATATTTTTATCATGCAGAGGCAGTGTCACTAGAACATGTTGAAAATTTTCTGCAAACATATTCCAGAGACTAATACAGTAGATAGATCAATGGTTGATCTTCATGCTTCTAGAACTTTTCCTAGCCTGTTTATTGACCTAATGGCTGTTTTTTATTTGCTTAAATCCTCTTCTGGAACCAATTTGTTTTATTGATGGGAAAGATATTTGCCAAGGCAACTTGTCTAACCGTGTCACTGATGAAGTCTTCCAATTTTCTTATGTTAAATGTTTTAATTCATATTTTGAACATACCACAGCTATAATATCATCAAGATAATCATTCCTCCTTAAATCAGCATCACCCCAAAACATAAAAACCATACCAGCAACAGCTAACCAAGTGATCTCTACAGGATGCAATCAAATTTCCCTTCTGCATCAAATTCTGCAAAACGTACAGATCATTGTCCCTCACTGAGTAGCAGAGACCACTGTTTGCTAGTTCCAGCCACTCTCCATAGAGCTGACCACCATACCTTCTTCCCTGAGTTCCTCTAACTTCTAACAACTGCTTCTTCTCCTTCTTTGCTGTGTCTCTCTGTCAAAGCACAGTTCTGTGTTTTCTTCCCAGCACAGAAATAGCCCATGATGTCTGTTTAACCAAGATGTTGGTGCCAAGGCCACACTTTGTTTTCTCCCATAGGGATCAACTGGGCACAAGTTCCCTTCCTGATTCAGAGTTCCAACAGGCTGTGACATCTGGGCCTCCAGTTCCCTCCTCCTTCATTTCCAGAACTGGGACCAACATTTTATTTTCTTCTTAAAGTTTGTGTGATATGTAGTCAAGATACTCTCAATATGGACAATTGATACGTGTTCTCTTTTTTCTTTGGTAATTCTTGCTATAGGTTTATCAATTTAAAAAATATTTTCCACTGGGCATGGTGGTGCCCACCTGGTATCCCAGCATTTTGGAGGCTGAAGCAAGAGGATCGCTGAAAGTTCAAAGCCAGCCTGGGATACACAGTGAGTTCACGTACATTCAGAGAACCTATTTCTTTATATTGTTTATGTTTTCTATTGCATTTTTCCTGTTTCACTAATTTTTGCTGCTGTTTTTATTAGTTCCTTACTTTTGCATTTGTTCATCTTGATTTTGTGTATCTTTTCTAAATTCTTCATTTATTCTAAATTCTTTTTTATACTGTGGTTTAACTTTTTTTTTGAAACAGGGCCTTGCTATATAGTTCAGGCCAGCCTTGATCTCACTTTGTAGCCCAGGCTAGCCTCAAACATGTGGCAATCCTCCTGCCTCAGCCTCCTGAGTGATGGGATCACAGATGTGCACCATCATGCCTGGCTCTTTGGTTTAACATTTTATTTATTTGTCTCTTTGTTTACTTATTTATTGTCTTTTTAAAGTGAAAGATTTCTTTCTTTGGTACCAGGGATCAAACTCCTGACCTTGTGCTTGCCAGGCGGGCACATATGCCACTGAGCATATGTGAGAGCCCAAAGTGAGAGATTTTTAAACATGTATTTTTAAATTACGTTTCTTGGTACATTTTAGAAATACATAATGATCACGTTTATCATGAGAAATTTGTACTTGTGTACGATATATCTTGATTCTTTTTTCTTCATTGCCCTACCCTCCTTTCAACCCCTCTTCCCCTCCTCATTTATAAATGTTTTATTTCCATTTTTCCTTCTATTCTCAGTTTTTGCCCCTTCCCTTCCCCCTCCTCCTCCTCCAAGTTTCCCCTTCCCATTTGAACATTTTCTTCCCATTTCATGCAGGGATGCAGGTATGGTTCAACATATGCAAATCAATAAATGTAATATATGATATCCACAGATTTAAAATCAAAAATTTAATCATCTTCATAGATGAAAAAGAAAAGGATTTGACAAAGTCAAACACCCATCCATGATAAAAAAAACCTTGAAGAAAATTAGAATAGATGGCCATTGTCCCAATCTGATAAAATCCATATATGACTAACCAACAACCAACGTAATACTAAAACTGAAATCTTTCACTCTAAAGTCAGGAATAAGACAAGGATGACCACCATCACCACTCCTATTCAATATAGGTCTGCAAACACTAGCCACAGCAATTAGACAAGAGAAAGAAATGAAAGGATAAAGGATAGGAAAGGAAGAAGTTAAAGTATTATTATTTATCGATGACATGCTACTCTGCACAGAAGGTGCCCAAGTCTCCACCAAAGACTTACAAATCTAGTAACCAAATTCAATAGCATAGCTAGACACAAAGTCAATGCTCGAAAAGCAAATCATTTCTCTACAAGAATACAACTCACTGAGACAGAAACTAGGAAAATAATGTCTTTCACAGTGACATTGAAAAAAATGCGATACCTAAGAATCAATTGGATGAAGGAAGTAAAAGACCTCTACACTGAAAACTACACTATTCTGAAAAGGGCGATCTAAGAGGATATCAGGAAACAGAAAGATATTCCTTGTTCTTGGATGGGAAGAACCAATATAGTGAAAATGACCATATTTCCTGAAATAATTAAAAGCATCATACCACTGTTATACAGACAATGCAATCTCAAGCAAAATACCATTAACACACATAACAGAATTAGAGAAAATAATTCTAAAACTCATTTGGAACCAGAAGAGACCTAGAATAACAAAGACAATCCTGGGCAATAAAGGCAAGGCAGGGGATATCACAATACCTAACTTGAAGTCATACTGCAAAGCTATTGTGATAAAAAACAGCAGGGTACTGGCAAGAAAACAGAAATATGGATTAATGGAATGGATTAGAAGATGCAGATACAACTACTAACACACTCAGATACCTTGCCATTGCAAAGCAGCATAAAACTGTCACTTTTTCATAAAAAGTGCTTGAAAAACTGGCTTTCCTCATGCTAAAGATGAAAATTAGACCCAATTTTTCAACGTGCACTAAACAAAAATCAAAATGGATCAAATACATAAATCTCAAAACAGAAACACTAAATATGATAGAAGACAGAATAGGTAGATCTATTGAAGATATTTGTGTAGGGAAAGACTTTCTTGACAAAACCCGAATCACACAGGAGCTATCTCAAAGATTCAACAATTGGGATCTCATTTTTTTAAAACTGGGAATTGAACTCAGGACCTTGAGCTTGCCATGCAGGTGCTGTACCACTATGCTATATCCCTTTTCTGGGGAGTTTATCTTATTTAAAAGGTTTGCACAACAAGAGCAACCACCAAGAGAGTGAAGAGACAACCCACAGTGTCAGAAAAAATTTTTGTCAGATGCTCCTCTGATATCTAGAATATATAAAGAACACAAAAATCAGACCCTCCAAGTTTAAAGACCCAGTCCAAAAATGAACATCTGGAATGAACAGATACTTCTCAGATGAAGAACTATAAATGGTAAATAAATATATGAAAAAATGTTCAACATCATTGGTCATTTGAGTGATGCAGATTAAAACAATGCTGAGATTCCATCTCACTCCAGAAAGAATGACTGTAATCAAGAAATCAGTCAATAACAAATGCTGAAGGGGCTGTGTGAGAATTGGAACACTTTTCCACTGTTGGCAGGAGTATAGATTGGTGCAATCATTGTGGAAATCAGTGTGGAGATTCCTCAAAACACTAAAATTAGAGGTTCCATTTGATCTAGCTATTCTCCTTCTTGATATCTTCCTGAAAGAATTAAAAGTATTATACAAAGTGATATATGTGTACCCATATACAGTGGTACAGTTTGTAATAGCTAAATCTATAAAACAACTCAAATGCTATCCATCAATGAATGGATAAAGAAGGTGTTGCTTTTTCTTAATACAATGGAGTACTACTGAACCATAAAGAAATATAAGCTTGAGACATTTCTAGGTAAATGGAATGCACCTTGAGAACATAGTGTTAAGTGAAATAAATTGGACACATGTGTATAAATATCATATGGCTTCTCAGGTGTGAGATACCGAAAGTGTAACTAAGAACCAAAATGTATAATAGATACTGAGATTGGAAGAAAATATTCAAATGAGTAGAGAAATGGGGGGGGGCAAGGAAAGAAAGAACAAGAAATAAGCAAATGGAGGGAAAAAGTGAAACAAAGGTTTTGTAAATAAAGAGGGGAAAAAGGACTGAAAGAAGGGAAGAGGAATGGGAAGAAAGAAGCAAGATACATCATGTAGAGGTACAATTTCCCTATGATGAATGTT
This sequence comes from Dolichotis patagonum, assembly GCA_004027295.1. NCBI lineage: Eukaryota > Metazoa > Chordata > Mammalia > Rodentia > Caviidae > Dolichotis > Dolichotis patagonum. The sequence goes on from PVJX010018542.1 coordinate 20,716, forward strand.
ATTGTTATGTATATCTAAAACGTACCAATAAAATAAAAAGAAACAAAAAAGGTAAAATCACAATGGACACTGCCAAAATCTGGAAGATTATTAGCAACTACTTTGAGAACTTCTACTCTAAAACATTGAAGAATTCAGAACAATCGGATAGACTGTTGAATACATGTGAGTTACTGAAATGGAACAAAGAAGATATAAAAATGTGAGTAATCTTATAACAGGCAATGAGATTGAAGCAGAAAAAACAACCTGCAAAGTATGAAAAGTCCAGGTCTGATGAATTCACTGCTATATTTTATAAGAACTTTAGGGAAGAGCCAACGTCAATACTCTTCAAAATCCTTAATAAACTTTCTTTCTTTTATTTTTTTTCTTTTCAGTGTGGCTATTCTTTATAAATTTTTTAAAATTAGATTTTATCGATGCATTTTACCTTTTTGTTTTTTCCCATTTTATTTTTTATTTTAAAGAGAAAAAAGCAGAAAAATCAACAAGCAATTAAAAAACAACAAAGCAAAACGATGACAAGCACAACAACAAAACAATGGTAACACAGCATTTCAAAGCAAGATGATAGGAATTTAACAATGGTTGTTACATTGATGATGTTATCCTCAAAGTAATTCCTCAGACTACCAGACACAGGCATGCAAGTTTGATCAAACAAAATTTCCCTTTGAGCAGTTTCTTTCCCTTTCACTATATCTATTGTAACTTTTGGGTCTTATTTACTCTTTTGGTTTTTTACACTAATGAGACAATACAGTGTTTTAAAATGCAAGTCTGATTTATTTCACTTGTTATGGTTTCTACTTGCATCCATTTAACTATAAAAGCCTCAATTTATCATTCTTTATGGCTGAATAGTACTCCATTATATAAAAATACCACATCTTTTATATCATTCCTCAGTTGATGGGCATTTGGGCTGTTTCTAAGATTTAGCTGTTACAAATTGTGCTGCTATAAACATGAGTGCACACATATCTCTGTGATATGATTTTTTTTTGCATTTTCAAGTATTAACATTTAATAGAAACTATATACGATAAATTCTTATTGTATTTTATATAAGATAGCCCACCACAGAAATTTATATAGATTAGAAGATACATGATTAAGGAGGGCCTAGACCTCTGGGATGTTTCTCAGAGGATAAAAGTCAAGAGTTCAGTTTTTGCGCATGACTTAGGAAATGCCACTCCAAAGATGTCCCATTAGGTAAAGTTCCAAACATTCTCTCAATCCCTGAGATAGAGATTACCTTTCCTTCTTGCCCAAGATGAAAAGAAACCCATGCCTTTTGGACCCTACTGACCCATTCTCCCAAAATTTAGCTTGCATTCAGAAGGAAAACAAACTGTAAACTGATAGAAATGGGTTCTTGTTTCCCAATCTGTGATATGATGTTTTCGGTTCTTCTGGGAAAATACACAGAAAAGGAATAGCTGGGTCAAATGGAACCTCTAATCCTAGTTTTTTGAGGAATCTCCATACAGATTTCCACAGTGCTTGTAACAGTCTACACTCCCACCAACAGTGGAGAAGCATTCATTTTCCCCACAGCCCAGCCAGCATTTGTTATTGCTTAATTTCTTGATGTTAGCCATTCTTTCTGGAATGAGATGGAATCTCAGTGCAGTTTTAATTTGCATCTCTCAAATGACTAATGGTGTTGAATATTTTTTCATATATTTATTTGCCATTTGTATTTCTTCATCTGAGAAGTGTGTATTTATCTCAGATGCGCATTTTTGGATTGGTTCTTTAAATTTGAGGGGCCTGATTTTTTTTCAATTCTTAACACATTCTAGATAAAAGTCCTTTGTCTGAGGGACAGTTGAAAAAATCTTTTCCCAATCTGTGGATTTTCTTTTAACTCTGTAGGTGAATTCTTTCAGTGTGCAAAAACTATTTAATAAGATGAGATCCCAGTTGTTGATTCTTTGAAGTACTTCCCGTGCAGTTTGTTTTTTGTTCATGAACTTTTGTCCTATTCCTATGTCCTCAAGATTTCTTCCTAATTTGTCTTCCAGTAGGTTTAGTGTTTCTGTCTTAATACTTAGATCTTTGATCCATTTTGACTTTAGTTTAGCGCATGATGATAGACATGGGTCTACCTTTAGTCTTTAGCATGTGCAGAGTCAGTTTTGCCAGCACCATTTATTAAAGTGGCTATCTTTCTTCCAGTGAACATGTTTAGCCCCTTTGTCAAAGATAAGGTGGCTGAGTGTCTTTGTATTGTCTGTATCTTGTGTTCTGCTACATTGATCCTCAGGTTGTTTTTTGTTTGTTTGTTTTTTTGGCCAGCACCATGCTAATTTTATTATAGCAGCTGTTAGATATATATAATGATCACATTCATCCTACATAATTTATAACTGCCCATGATATAACTTGTGTTCTATTCTCATTCTCCCACTCTCCCTTGAACCCCTCCTCTCCTCCCCATTTACACTCTCCCTTGAACCCCTCCTCTCCTCCCCATTTACACTCTCCCTTGAACCCCTCCTCTCCTCCCCATTTAAAAAGCTTTATTTCCATGTTTTTTTTCATTTATTTCACTTTTTCTTTCCCTTCCTCTCTCCCATGTTCCCTTCCCTCTTTGAACATTTTCCTCCTATTTCACAATAACTATTATAAATTTTGGTCCTTATTTACAGTTTTGGTTTCTCATACCATGAAAAACAATGGGATATTCACATGTGTGTCTGATTTATTTCACTTAAGACTATGTACTCAAGGTGCATCCATTTTCCTAGAAATGTCTAAAGCATATCATTCTTTATGGCAGGTTAGTACTCCATTGTATGAAAAACTCACATCTTTATCCATTCACCAGTTGATGGGCACTTGGGTTGTGTCCCAGATTTGGCTATTATGAACTGTGTTGCTATAAACATAGGTGAAACAGCATTAAAAGAGAAGCAGTATTCCCACATTCATTCCTGGAATCTTGCATTACCCTCATTCCCAAACCAGAAACAGATCCAACCAAAATAGCAAATTATAGACTAATCTTTTAAATGAACATAAATGCAAATACCCTCAACAAGATACAATGGCACCTTGGCTCACAAACTTAATTCGTTCAATGATTCTAGAAAAGATGACCATTTGTGTTGGTGTGGGAAAGACAGTCGTGGTTGTATTTGTCACCCAATACAGAATTTATAAACAAACTAAAATAATACTTTGGAATTAACCTTACCAAGGAAGTGAAAAATTTCTATAATGGAAACTACAGTACTCTGAAAAATGAGACTGAGGAAGACATCTGAAAATGGAAGGATATCCCTTGTTCCTGGATAGGTAGAACTACTATTGTCAAAATAGTAATACTTTCAAAACTGATATACAAATTTAATACAATTGAAATAAAAATAATGATTCCTCACAGAAATGGAGAAAACAATCCTAAAATTCATATGGAATTAGAAGAGTCCCAGGATAATAAGAGCAATCATGGGATATAAGAGAAAAGCAAAAATCACAATCCCAGACTTTAGGTTATACTATACGAAGCTACAGTGACAGAAAGAGCATCATGCTGGCACAAAACAGACATGTAAATCAGCGGAAGCAAATAGAGGATGCAGGACCAGTTCTAGGTTCATTCAGATATCTGATCTTCGACAAAAGGTCCAAAGGCATATTCTGGAGAAAAACTAGCCTCTTTAAGAGATAGTGTCAGGAAAACTGGCTATTCACATACAGAAGGTTGAATCTAGACCCATATTTCTCCCCATGTTCTAATATAAAATAAAAATAGATTAAAGACCTAAATGTTAAAACAGAAACACTTAATATGGTAGAAGATAAAGTAGGTTAAACTCTTGAAGACATAGGCATGAGCATGGGCTTTCTGAAGAGAACCCCCATTGCACAAAAATAGCATCAAGAGTTAACAAATGGGATGATAGCAAGTTAAAAAGTTTCTGCACAGCAAAGGAAATAACCAATGGAGTGAAAAGTTAATCTATAGAATGGGAAAATTTCTACCAGCTATTCCTTGAACAGAAGAATAGTATTTAGAATATATAAAGAACTAAAAAAATCAGAACTTCCAAAATAAAAGATCTAATAAAAGTGGACCACTGAAATAAATTGACACTTCTCAGAAGAATTACAAATTGCCTATAAATATATAAAAAATTTTCCAACATCTCTGGACATTAGAGAAATGCAAATTAAAACACAACTGAAATTCTATTTTACATCCAGTAAGAATGGTTATCATCAAGCAATCAAATAGTAAAAAGTACTGGCAAGTTTCCAGAAAAAAGAACCCTTCTCCATTATTGGTAGAGATATAACCTAGTACTACCATTATAGAAATCAGTATGAAGATTTCTCAGAAAAACAAAGCTAGAAATTTCCTTTGACTCAGGTAGCTTCTCAAAAGAGTTAAGGACATCATATTACTGTGATAAGTGCATACCCATGTTTACAGCAGCACAACTCTTCATAGCTAAATCTTGGAAGTAGCCTATATGTCCATCAACAGAAGAATGGATCAAGAAAATAGGGTATTTGGAGTACATAATGGAGTACTACTAGTCTGACGTAAAGAAGGATAAACTTGAGTCACTTGTGGGAAAATGGATGCACCTCAAGACCATAATGTTAACTGAAATAAATCAGATTCACAAGCATAAATACCACATGGTTTCTCTTTTATGAGAAACTTAAAGCATAAGTAATTAAATAGCAAAATAAAAGACAGCTGATAGTAAACAGGGAGATAGATCTTTTGCAAAAGGGAGGGGGGACTGAGAGATGAAGGGAGGGGGCTGGAATAGGAGGGAAAGAAGATAAAACCATTAAGATGTGTTATGTCCTTGTACCAGCTCCCCATGATGAATATAATCATTATGTATTGCAAACACATATCAGTAAATATTAAAATTAAAAGAACTAAAAAAATAAAACTCCTGTTATTGTAAACAAGAAATCCTCTTGGTCAGTCCTGATTGTTATTTTAAAATGATATGTAAATAGATGAACAACTAGATTATCTTATCAAATGCTAAGTTCATCAAAATTCTAGCCTGGCTGTTTTAACAGTTTTGTCATTCACAGTTCTGATTGTCTTCAAGTGCATTTACAGTCAGATTCATGCAGAAGATTCTATCAAATACTACTGACAAATTGTCCCTTGTTTTGATCATCTTAACCACCACAAAGAGGAAGTAGCTGGTGTGCATGAGGTATGGATTTATTAATGAAAGGTCATCGTCTGGAACAATAACTGGAAGCTTGGGATTTAAAGCACAATGGATTTTGCCAGTGTCCCCCTAGTAGCACCAACAAAGCTTGTAGTTTTGCACATATTTTGTGTTGGCATCGCTGGGAGCTGTGAAGATTGTGTGCCACAGCATGGCATTGCAGTGTTTGTTGGGGACACAGTATGGAGGCTGTACAGTGACAGGGAAGATATTGGAAGTGCCCATGAGGGTCACGCAGGTTTTGGATATCACCTGCTCACAGTGACCATAAAGAACATAGTTGTCCAAGCTCCAAGCCATGGGCAAGGGAAAGGTAGTGTTTGCCTACTCTCGCCTCCTGGGCTTCTCCACCTGAAAGTCCAATCTGATGTCCCAAAATGGTCGAGTATATTTGGGTGCCATCATGGGAGAAGCCTCTGACTGGTTTGAGGGGATCCAGGGTGAGGGTGATTGCAATTGAGATGTTAGCCCAGCCTGAGTCCTCCAGCGCCTGGGGGCATTGAGTGGGCACTTTGGCCTGCCCACTGGTCACTGCTCTCTGAAGTTGTGCTGTCATTTGAAAGATGTGTCACTGTTTCATTTTCTGATTCGCACAAGTCCAGGTCATTAAACTGCAACAGAAAAGTATTTCAATCCTCTACCAGTTCTGGCGACTGAATCTCCTTGATCTTGAAGACATAGTCAAGGTCAGCAAGGCTATGGCCATGGCGCTGACGCTGATCCTAAAGGTCCCCAGAGGCTGCTGATGGACGGCTTTGGATTTGCCAGAGAATTGACGCTGAACATTATTTTGATGAGCACCCACCTGCCCGGCAGGCGGCTGTTCCCTAGGCCTGGTCCTGAGCCCTGCTGCTCTGCAGACCTCCCGGAGCTCTGAGCTCACTCGTGGCAGCTCAGTAGGGCCCAGGGCCACTGGACACCTCCCTGCTGCACTGGGGCCAGCATTTGGCTCCGCAGGAGCGACAAGAGTGACCAAAGACTCATCCAGCTCCCACCACCAGGGAGACACAACACGGGATCTGTGCTGACTCTGGCAGCAGTGGTTTCCAGGTGAAACATTTTGATTATCTTCAGTAACAACTGATATAACCACAACAAAAATAATGTCAACATTTAAAATAAATAGACTGGGTGTGGTGGCACATGGCTGTAATCCCAGAACTCCAGAGGCTGAGGCAGGAGGATCACTAGGAGTTTGAGGCCAGCCTGAGCTACATAGTAAACTCAAGGCCAGCCTGAACTACACAGTGAGACCCTGTCTAAATAAATAAATAAAATACAGGCATTAATCTGATTTACGAAGGCAGAGCCCTCGCTTCCCACAGGTCTTATCTAGTGATGCTATCACACTGGTGATTAGGTTTCAACATACACATTTGGTGGGGGAAGTAACCACTCAGACCACTCCACACTCTTCGACTTTGGAGCACTACATTTCTCCCTCAGACTAATGCAGACACTTTCAATACTCAAGGCCTTTTTTGGTTTGAGTCTACTGTTTTGCTTTTGGTGTCTCTCAAAGTGCTTTGTTTTTTCACCTGTTTGGTTCTGAACTGTAACGTCATCCTTTTGGTAATTTATATGTGGGGGCAGGCTGCAAAGTACGAGGGGTCTCACCATCAGGGCAACTTCCTGCAGACATCAGAGTAGGTGATCTCCTTGCTTCCTTGGCAAAAACCTTTGAATGGAAACATTGCTTTACCTTCCATTACATGAGGGTACAGTGACTACTTCGGCTCTTTAACACAGACATGAGTAGCAGTGAGCTTTAAACCAAACATATATCCATGTGGCCTAGAAATTGGAGGAAAAGGAATCATCATACTATACATCCAGGGAGACAAAATAAAAGTTCAACATGCTTCCCATGTTTCTATAATAAAATGGGGAATGGTCATGCCAAAGTAATAGCAACAAAAGCATCTTACAAAAGAGTAGGTACAAGTGTGGAGAGTTCTGGGTCCTCCTACTCCATCATGCAGTAGAGTTAATAAACCATGTATGGGGAGTGAGAGTTGGGTCCTTCTGCCACTCTGCCCCTGTCCTCTTCATCTCTATCCTCACAGTAGTTTCCACAGATAGGAGCCAAATCCATTCTGCCTTGGTGCGCACTTCAGTGGGTCCCCTCTTTATGCCCGAGCCCAGCCCGCATCCTTATCTCCTGTCTTCTCTAGCCCGCAGACTTTGGAGTCTGTCTCTCTGCCTGTTATTGTTTCTGTGTTTTTATGGAGCTGAGAGTGTCCTGTTATCATAAGGTCAAAGATAGCAGCTAGAATTCCACAGGCTCACTCTCCCTGTACGTGGCCACTTGTCCTATTTACAGAGGATGTGTAAATCTTGATAATGCTGCCGTGGAATAAAACCTGCAGTGGCATCTTCTCTGCAATCTAGGCGACAACATTCCTCCTTCAGGTAAAAGACAATTACTGGACAAACCACCAGGGGGCAAAGTCGCTCTATATACCTTAGTAAATGCCAGTTGCCTCTTAGGAAAATGTGGAAAATACAAATGAACCTTAGATCCAGAAAAAATCACTGGATATCCGGTACCTCAGCTTATCACCCAGATCATTATGGCATTTTGTTTACATTAGTTTTCCTTCTACTTAAATGCAAATAAAGACTTTTAAATGGAGTATTTACTTGCATAGTATCTTGTTTATAATTTGCAGCAAAATCTTGTGAAGATCTCCTCAATATTTTAATTATTCTCCTATTGCATTATTTTCTAAAGTCTAATTTTTGTAAAAATATAGACAAGCTGGGTAAGGTAATACACATCTCTAATTTCACTTACTCAAGTAGCTGAGGCAAGAAGATTACAAGTTTCAGACCAGTCTGGACAATATAGCAAGAGCAAGAGCAACTCTGTGTCTAAATAATTTTTAAAAAGAAGAGCTAGGCATTGTGCTACACATTTTTAATCCCAGAACTGGAGGAGACTGAAGCAAGAAGATCTCGAGTTCTAGGCCAACCGGGACAACTTAGCAACTGAGTGAGAGTATCTCAAAACAAAAAATAAACAAGGCTTGGAGATCAGGCTCAGTGTGAAGGCTCAGGGTTCAGTCCCAATAGACACAGATAAAACACACACAAACCAAACAAATGCATGAACATATGCTTCATCACAGTTAGATTGTTTTGCACACCATTGATGAACTCCTTGGCTTAGTGTGTCAATGACTAACAGAGGAATTGCTGGTTTAAAAGTAATGCAATCCTTTTAGGTTTTGGACATGTACTGCTGAGGTATTTTCCAGAGTGACAACGACACTCTTCCCAGAAGGGAAAGAGAATGCCGCTGTGGCCCTCTCATTTGCAATATTGTTTGTGTATTTTGAAATCTATGTCAATTTGACAGGCACCATGGCATCGTCATTGTTTGAAATTATAAACTCTTCAATACTCAAATGTAAAGGAAAGTTTTTCGGAAACCAGGCCTTACTTTGTAGTTCAATGGTAGTGGCTACAGCATTTTGTTTTATACTATCTCATTAAATATTAACTTTACTTTAAAAAATTGTCCCTTGTTTTTCCTTTGCCGAGCATTGTAAATTCTAAAGAAAAAAAAACTTTAAATGGCTCAAATATTAACTACTAGAATCATTATTCCAGGAACACAGAACAAAGAGGGAGGGCATATTGCTCCCTAGACCTCCTAATCAACCATTCTTCTTTAGATTTTTTTTTTTTGTGAACCTGGAATACCTACCTAGTGGTCTTCAAATCTCTTCAAAGTGTGGGCCAGGACATTGCTAATCTTGTTCTTTAATTGAAAGACTAAAGTTCAATTTGAAGAAAAATAATATTTATTTAAAGGATCATTGAGATTGGCCTAGGAGACAAAGGTCATTTATAATCACAAGAATGTTTGAACTGAAGAGAAAGGAAAACATCCCGTAAATGACAGACATGGTTATGAGCCTAGAAGTGCAGCTCAGCCCCTAGATGCCTGTCCATTTCCCCACCGCCCTCCTTTTCTCCTCATACAGACCCTCTTCTCTCCTAAGTTAAAATGGATCTTTGAGGATAATAACCCCTCCATCTTCTCAGGATGTCCTTGGAAGCAAATGGACTTCACTCTTACCAATGCTTGTGTCCCAGCTATTGGTTTTTGAGTGGTGAGCAAACTGGAATTGAGTTCAGCATCAGTCATTGTCACTGCTCTTCTCTGAATTCCTAAGTAGCCAGGAGACAAGTGAGGGCTGGAGTGCTACCTGCATCTTTAAGACAGTGCCTCCCACAGGAATTATGTTTAGTATCGCATCTGCCATGGTAGAGTGGCATTGAGTCTGGAAGTATTCATTAGGAAGCGCTGCAAGCTGGGCATGGTGGCACACACCTGTGATTCCTGCCGTTGGGAGGCAGAGGCCAGATCAGAGTTTGAGGCCAGTCTGTACTACATTATGAGTTCAAGGTCAAGCTGGACTAGATAGCAAGACCTTGTCTCAAAAAAAGGGGAAACACACACATACAGTATTTAAAAAATCGCTTCAAAACAAGTGCAGTGTAACAACAGCGAAAGCACTTGTAGGAGCAGAAAAAAACATGGCCTCCATCTACCCAGTGAAAGCATTAAATGCATTCACTTTCCTCCCTCTTTTCATATGCAATATTCATATTTCTTCTTTGTGACATTTGAATGACATGTGGCATTTAGAAGATGTATGTACATGTAACTATTTGACATAGCGCATGAGACTTCAGTGGGATATGACACCAATCACAAACCCACAAGACAATGCTAACGGGGTCTGTTGGCTGCAACGGACAGGATTGTGTTCCTGGGATGGGAAGCCCTAGGCCGAGGTTCAGAAATAGGCAGAGTCTGCATTCTTTCCTTCCTCTCGGTCCTGTTCACCTCACAGGCATCTCTATGTAACAGAGTTATAATAAGACGAATATGCAAAACAACACACCTTTGCCCCGGAGCAAGTTTCAGAACACGGTGCATTTGTGAGTTGGCAAGGACACAGACCTACCTCCATACCTTGCTGCCCTGAGAGTGGCTTGAAGATCACCTGTGTGAAGGTGAGTTTTGGGTCCTCCTTTCTGCTCTCCTGCAACTCAGAGTCACCTCACAGCTTCAGGCAAGGATGCTGGGGAGCACAGACCCAGAGTGACTTCCTGAGTAGCAGATAGACATAAGAAGTCAGGATGGGCCAGGGCAGCTTTGGCAAAGCAAAAGGCCTTTCTGGCTTTGCTTCACGCTCAGCAGTTCTGATTACGGTGTGGCTCGGGGGAACTAAGATTCTCCAGACGCCAACTCACATTACAGATGAATTAAAAATGCATCTGAATGGGTAAAGGCAAGAGACATTATGTGAATGCTTATCCTCTCCCTGCATGGAAAATTGTTTTCTAGGTAAAGCAGTGATAGACACAGAAAATGAACACATACATTACATTTAATCAGGTAAAAATTCAGAACTTATGTTAGTTGAAGAAATTATTCACATGTGAAATGAAGAGTAGATATTCCAGAAATATAAAAATGGTTATTATTGTGCTTCATATGTAAATGTACATAGAAATATTCAAATAAAACAATGAAACACCAATAAAGAAAAGGGTGGAAAGGATATGTGCAAACAATATAGCTAACACAAAAAGAATAAATGTTGAACATTCGGAAAAGGTTCAACCTTACTAGTAAACAAATAAAAATAAATAAATAAATAAATAAAAAACCAAATGAAACATTGTCTCTCAAAGTGCCATTTCTTTTTGGCATGGGAAATTTAAAAAAATAATAAAAGGATATACTTTGGTGAAGATATAATGAAATGAGCAATTTCATATATAGATGGGAGGGGTCTAACTAGGTAAAAATGCCTTGGAAAGTGATTTGATAATAGTACAGAAGTTAAAAGTGACCTGATAGTATCTTTCTCCTGTCAATTCAATTTCTAAAACCTAAATCTAAGTAAAAACACATAAAGATTCATATTAAAAGGTTTTTATGAAAGCATTGTTTATAACAACAAAATAATTGAAAAGAACCTAAATAATCATCAGCATGGGAATAGATAAATATGTAACATCCATCTAATGCGGATATGTAACCATTCCATTCATCGTCTGTCAGAAACTTTAATGACATGAAGAATGCCCACAATATAAACATACTAGAAAATAACACACTACTAAATGGGCCTGAATTTTAAAAACATATCTTTAGGGTTAGGGGTGTAAGTCAGTGGTAAAGTGCTTGCCTACCATGTGTGAAGCCCTGGATTCTATCTCCAACATCACACACACACACACACACACACACACAGACATAAAAGAGTAAAGAAAATAAGCATATCTTTAGCCATAGCTAGATAGAAAAAGATAAATAAAATACCAAAATATTAAGAGTATTTTTATGGAGAGTTAAATCAAAATATCTGGGGCTAGGTCTGCAAGAACCTCCTCATTTAATACTTGAAGAAGTCAAATGTAGCAGATACAAAGACAGAACCCTGCTACTGGCCTAGCACAGACTGGAATTGTCCAATACCTTAGATTCCAATGAGCAGAAAGGATGGAAGAAAGTTTCTTTGCAACAACTTTCAAAGAAAATATGTCTTTAAAGGACCATTAACCAGAGTGCTCTGTCTCTCTCTGTCTCTCTCTGTCTCTGTCTCTGTCTCTCTCTCTCTCTGCGTGTGTGTGTGTGTGTGTGTGTGTCTGTGTGTGTACAGTACTGAAGTTTAAATAGAGAGCCTTCACACTGTACTACAGTCCCAGGCCCCACCTCCTATGATTTATTTTATTATATTTTTCAATTTTGAGACAGAGTCTTGCTAAGTCACTCGGTGCTCAGGTTAGTCTTGAACTTGTGATCCTCCTGCCTCAGCTCCCCAGAGTGGTGGCATTACAGGTATACACCACCATGCCTGACTCACCGTGTGTATTTTTATTTTATTTTGTTTTTTGAGGCAGGATCTCACTATGTATTACAGGATGGCCTTGAACTCACTGTATAGTCCAGGCTGGTTTCAAAATTGAGGCAATCCTCCTTCCTCAGCCGCTCGAGTGCTGGGATTACAGGCATATGCCACCATGCCCAGCCGCACCACATATATTTTTAAAAGTTTTATTCTTGAAGAAGTTATTATCTGAGTGACCGCTGTTGTCTCAGACTGACATATGTACCTTCCTAGGAGATTCTGCTGTGGCCAGAGTTGTTGGCTTCTTAGCTATAATGAGCTCCACAGAAAGATTACGTTGGGTGACAGGTTCTCATTTGATTAAACAATTTTATTTTAATGCTCAAATTCACCCAATAATTGTTCAGCTTTCTGGTCACATTCTTAGTCTGAAACCAAGGAACAGACTGCCATCTAGCGGTCTTTGGTACCACATGCAACCCGTGTTCAAATCTTTTCAGCTTTGGGCTTCTTTCCCTTACTTGGATTTCAATTTCCTCACCAGCGTGCTCAGGGTGTTTCTTTACATGGCTGGTTTCCAAACTCAGCTCCACAGTGCAAGGATACCTTTAGTGGTTTGTAATCATGATTGTGACCAGGCACGGTGGCATGCACCTGAGGTAACAGCTACTTCTGCAGGCTGACACAGGAGAAGATCACTTGAGCTGAGAATTTAAGGCCAACCTAGGCAAAATACAGAGACTCTGACACAGGAAAACAATTTTCCAGATGTGCAGTTCAGTGGTAATATACTTGCCTAGTATGCTGGAGGTCATGGGCTCCATTCCTGGCACCATAAAAAAGACCTGTAATTACAGTTGCTCCTCAGAATGATTCATGGTCCTTGAAAATGTACATACACTTAGCCTTCACTGTAGCTACTCTGAGTCAGAAAGTATAGAGCAGAGTCAGAGCTTGGACACATGTGCAAAGCAAAGCAAAGCAAAGCAAAGCAAAGCAAAGCAAAGCAAAGCAAAGCAAAGCAAAGCAAGGCAAGGCCAAACCAAACCAAACCAAACCAAATCACTCCCCAGCTGTTTTTGAAGAATTTCTTAGGTAAAGAATCTGTGATGCAGGTGTTAGTAGGTGTTCTTTTAACCTTGGTAAGCAGGTTTTGTCACTCCAGGGTTATTGGAAGCCTTTAACATTGTAATATACACTGACAATCAGTATCTATAGTAGGTGCTATTCGCAAAGGTGTTTGGCAACAGAATCAATACCTATTAACAGTTCAGGCACGCCAGTGCTCCCCAGATCACTAGGAGATAGTCAAGACCTCTGACTATGAATATTTTCTTTTTGTGAATCATTGTTCACAGTATTCAGAAATTCCCAGGGGGAAAATAGCGTACAGCAACCTAATGGGCTGTATTTCTCAAAGTTTCATCTATGATGAAACTGTATTCTCAAAGAACAAAATACTGCTGAAATCTTCATGTTTGGAGGTTTGCCTTGTTTTATTAACCCTGGAACCAAAACTCTGAGCCCTCTTGGGACACTAGTTAGTATTACATTCTCACTGCTATCTCAGGTGGTGTCAAAGCATGTCTTATCATTACAAAGCAGATAATCACTGATCCCATACTGTGGTCCAAAGCTCTCATCTTGCATTTGAACTTTGCACAAGATTTGAATTGTGAACTACACAAATATTTATTTTGTCTTCTGCTCTCCTGGAGGCCTACAGGAGACACTTCTTTAGTTTTCATTTGTGTTAGGGTACTCTGCAAACCCAGAGATGGTTTCATGATTTAACATTCACTCCAATGGATTAGAAGAGATTTACAGGCTTTAAATAAAATCGTAACTGCATACTAGCGTTGTTGTTATATTTTGGCTTTTGCCCTTTTATGAGACTCTAGTCTAGGCACTGCCTCATATTTCCACATACAGACCATGGTAGGTTGCAAAGAAGACCACAGCAAGCTTTTCTACTGCTGGTTACATGGGCCATACTTTGCAGTATGACTGTTCCACTCTTTCAAAAGGTAAAGGTGGAGTCTGTTTTTCTACCTTCATGAATGTGCTCTGGCTTTGGACTCAACTTGGCCTATATAGAATGAGGGAGCAGGGACACTGGGAGTTCTGAGCTCAGCCAAGGCTTTGAAGCTTCTATCTTAGTTCTCTTGAAACCCATATCATAAGGTTGGGAGCCTAAATTTCCTGAGACCTTAAGGAATCTAAGGTCCTTGAACTATGTTGATTCTGATCTTGCTTCTACAATTCATAGTACGCCCTTGAGCCAGTGATTTGGCTTCTCTAGAGCATCCATGTAGTACCTAGCTGAAACAGTATTGTACAGATTAATGCTTTATATGGGACTTCTTAGAAGTAGTTTCTGGACTGTTGTAGCTACTACACTACGAAGCTTGATAAGTTTATCATTTTATTATTTGTTTATATTACTCATCCAGAGTTGACAACGTATTTGAGAAACACTCCCTCCCCTCAGTCTTTCCAGGTTTTCTTTTAGGAATTTGCTCTGTATGACCTACTTCTGTTGTGAAGGTGTTTAACACTTTGTCACTCTTACACTCTTCCAACCCTGCTCCTCTTCATCCAGAGTGGTGCCTCTCATTGTCACTTTGGGGGAGTTAGGGTGGCAGAGTGAAACAGCCCTATAGAGTCCCTGGTATATGGGTGGTGAAGGCTCAGAGAAACTCCAGCAGCAGCAATTCCTGTCTCAATGTGTCCTTGATTTTCTGAAACTATACTCACCTGAAACCACACATCCTCTCATAGAGAGACAGAATGAGTGGAGATACTATGCACTTGGCTAACGTCCCCTGTCATCCGGAGGGCCAGTCAGTGTAATTAGGCATTGCAAACCTCTGGACTGAACAGATTTATTACTGGGTGCCCATCACAAGGTTGAGAAGACCGTGTATGGTTCCCATCTCTGAGATAGTGCTATAAGGGTGTCTAACTAATGGTAGTAACCCACGTCATCTCTTCTCAGTCACTTTCTCACTCCTCACCATCCACGTAAGTGTTTCAGAGACTCTCTGGGGAGAGAGGCATGCACGACAGGAACATAGTTGTAGGCATAGGCAAGGGGAGCTGGTTGAAAGTGACTGATAGTCTAATCTGGTACTCATTGTGTAACACAAGAAATGGTACAAAAGGAATATAAATGAACTTCTAAAGACAACTGGAGCCAAAGAGAAATGATTTGAAGTCTTCATACTAGTGAACTGCTCAGCAGGAAGTGAGGCATTTGCATCTTGAAGTCTTCTAGAGCTGGCAAGAATATGGTAGGTGATACTTGAAACTCAAGATCTCTATTACATTCCAGGAAGAGACTTGGGCCCAATCACCCAGTGTGGCACATCCAAAGTCAGGAAAAACCGCCGTAGTCTTGTCCTCCTTTTCTGTGGGGGAAGAGAGTAATAACCACATGAGCTTACTTGATGAAGTGTTTAAACCAAGGTAAGCTACTTGGGGGACAGGTAATTTTAGTCAATTGGTCATTATACACAAGAAGTGCAATCTGTACTGGTATATTTAAAC
>PVJX010018543.1:0-36322 GCA_004027295.1 Dolichotis patagonum
TCCCTTTCCCTCTCCTCCCCTCCCCCTTCCCTCCCTCTCCTTCCCCTTTCCCTTCCCTCCCCCTCCTCTTCCCTCTTCCTCCTCTTCTTCTGCCTGAGGCTGGGAAATAGACTCTTGCATCAATCACAGAACTGAAAAAGGAACTGGCGGTGTCACACATCAAGGGACGAGGGACACATCCTAGGTGGCACTGCACACAGTCGTTACAGAGGAAGGGAGCAGGTACCTGTCACAGCCACAGTGACTTCCTGTTCGGCTTCCCCTTGCCCTTCCGAGAACTGGAAACTGGCCCAGAGCGAGGGCTCCCATCAGCTGGCCGGACACTCTACTTTCCGGTCAGTTCCGGTTAAGCAGGGCTGAATGCAAGGTTGACAGGGAGATTTGTAAGAATCCACCTAAATTTAAAAAGAAGTAGGTTGGAAGCGAGGAATTCACAGTTCATATTACAGTGGGAAGCTGTTTGCAGTAAGATGACGGCATCTTCCTTTCCTCACCTGGGTTTGAATCCAGCCACACTCTACCACTGAGCCACACCCCCGGCCCTTTATATTTTATATTTTGAGACAGGGTCTTATTGGTTTGCCCAGGGTCTTATTAATTTGCCCAAGTGCAGCTCCAGCCTGCAGTCCTCCTGCCTCAGCCTCCTTGGTGCTGGGATGACAGCTGTGTGCACCCTCTGTTTTTCAGTAAAATACCCAGTTAGTCCTACTCAGCACCAAGCGCTCGTGGGAAGTTTGTGGGCGTGAGGCTGAGGCGAGCAGAGCAGGAGCGACGCAGTAATTTCTTCTGCTCGGCTCTCGTGGGGCCTTAGCTAAGCCGCGATGGGCTTTGGTGTGAGATCTCTGCTGACCTGGACTCCTAACGGGGAACCGAGCTCGGACACCTCGTTAGAAGCTTCGCCAAGTGGCCACGAGGTGGCGCTGGTGTTCCACCACGAGAAGCCTCGGCGTCCGGGCTGCGGCCGCTGTCGGACCGTTTTGCCATTTTTTGGGTTCTGCGCCTCTCACCATGGCTCGGCAGTTGGCTCAGCAGTAGCCGGAGGGTCAGGTGATGAGGGGTCAGCAAGTTGCCAGTTCCCGTTCAAGTGCACACTGAGCTCGGTCATCTCAGAACCACTTACACGTGTGAACTGCGTGTTGTGTGTCCACCATCCCAGGAAGGGACCCATGTTGGTTTACGTGACCGCGGGGCTCTGCTGTTGTTTACATGGCCAAGGTGACAGCAGGGCTGTGTGATCTGCAGTGCTATCCCCTTATTTTTGTCTCCAGGCTTCACTATTGTAGTTTTATTAGTCAGTTTGCAAATTGATCAATTTTTTTTCCTGTCACTGGAGTTTGAGCCCAGAGCCTCGCTTTGAGCTCCACCCCTGCCTCCCTGCCTTTCTTTGTCTTTCTTCTCTCTCTCTCTCTCTCTCTTTCTCTCTCTCTTTCTCTGTTCTTTCCTCCAAGACACAGTATTGCTGTGTTGCTAAATTGCCCATCCTGGACTCAAAAACCATGATCCTCCTGCCTCGGCCTCCCTGAGTGCCAGGATAACAGGTGTGGGCCAGCAAGCCCAGCGCACATTTTTCAGATTTTTCATCTTAGCTGCTGGTGGCCTGCAGGGAATTCTCATCAAGGTGTTAGAGCCCTGGCAAGAGGTAGAAACAGATCCGTTCTTCCTTCCTGGGTCCGCTTTAGCTCCTCTAGTGTGTCAGGATTGGTCCCGAAGGCTGTGGGCACGGTTCCCACGGGGGCAGTGCAGGGCATGCGTCACGAAGGGTGGCAGTAGGATGATGAGGCTGGGCGCTCTGTGACGGGGCCAGGGCTTCCTGAGCGGTGAGGCGGAGGCGTCACAGGCCCTCGCAGGAGTGGCCGCAGTGCGGAGCTGGCCGGGCTGTGGCGGTGCAGTACCCACACTGTGGTAACTGCAGGACGGTCCTCTGGCTTGCAGGGCTGCCTTCTTTTTCTGCTATGGTACTGGGCAGTGGACCCAGTGTCTTTGCGCTGAGCTACACCCTGGCCCTTAAAATTTGTTTTTTGAAACCAGCTCAGTCACTAAGTTGCCAGGGCTGGGCTCAAACTTGCAGCCCTCCTGCCTCAGCCTCCCAGAGTTCTGGGGTGATAGCTGTGCAGCACACCAGCTAAGAGCTCAGTTCTGTAGCACCGGCAGCCACGGCCACGGAAACCCAAACGGCAGCCTTACGAGCGTGCGGGGTCCTGGAGTTCAGCCTGCTGTGCCGGGCTGGAGGCCCCTCTGTGGTTCGTGCTGGTTTAATCCAGACCAGCGATGGAGACTGGTTTACTCTGAAAATCACCGGTGAGGGCAGAGTCAGGGCCCAAGCAGACAGGAAGTGCGATTGTGGGGTCAGCGCCCCTGTCTGTTTTCTCCTCCACACGGCTGAGCACTGTTCCAAGGGGCCTGCGGTCCTTTCTGGGAGAGCTGTGCCTCCGTGACCTGCTGCAGGGACCCCCTGCTCGCCCCAGGATTCTTGGGGACAGGGGAGCCGGCACCTGGTGAGTGCTGGTACCTTGGGGAGCCCTTCGAGGCTTGTCCTGCCTTCTCTGGACACAGGTGGCTGAGCTGGTATATCTGGTCCCCAGTGGTGGGCTTTGTGGCCTGATGTCCTGGGGGCCTGTTGGGGGCTTGTGCTGGGTTGACGGTGTCACCTGAAGGTCATTTGTGAGTGTCCCTTAGGGGACACAGCTGAGGTCCCACTTGTCTCCTCCATGGCTTCTTTGACCCCGTGACTGTGCAGAGGCTGTGTCACCCAGTCTGCAACAGCAGAGACACGAGGCCGGGACCTGGGTGGAGGGGCTAGCGGAGAAGGCACAGGAGGCAACCGGGGTGCCGGGTTGGGTGGGTGGGGGCCCAGGGATGCCACCCTACCCCCACCAGGATCCACACAGGACCAGGCCCCCAGGATGGCTCTCCCCAGCAATCCAGGGGCGCAGGATTGATCGCCCCCCACCAGTGAATCCGTGTAGTTCTGCCCTGCTTCTGCTTGCAATGCCCTGAGTCAGAGCTGTGTGTGGGCCGGCGGCTGCCGTGGTCCCTGTGAGGACCTGCGCACGCCAGCCCCACCTCACGCTCCTGTCCCCTTTGACTCCCCTAACCCGCCCTGGGCCCATGAGGCTGGGCATCACCCCGAGGACCTCTGGGACCTCCCGCCCCGCCTCCCCACCTGTGGCTTTGTCCCGTCCGGATGCCTCCTGGTGACGATCTCTGCCTCTTTAGCTTGGTGGCACTGGGGATCAAACCCAGGGCTCGCTCGGAGCCTTTTGCTATTTTGTCTTTTGAGCCGGGGTCTCGGTAAGTTGCCCAGGCTACGTGCTGCCCTCTCTGCAGTGCGAGGACCACTGTTTCCCACGCAGCCTGATTCTCTTCCTCGGCTCCCAAAGCCCCACCAGCCCAGCTGCTCTTCCTGACAGTTCCTGCTCTGGCGCTCCGATGCCTATGTCCCTTCTGGGCCGGTCCATGCCGCCCGTACCCGGCACACCAGTCCCCGCCATGTGCCGCGCTCTCTGCTGGGGTCCAGGCCCCAGGCCGGGGCTGAGTGCAGCGTCCCTCCTGGCGCCCGTGGTCTGTATGGAAGTGACCATGGGGAGCTCGGGCCTTTTTCCAAGCCGACCACGCGCCTGTAGGGACAGTGACAGGTGCCCAGTGCTCCCGCCTCTGATGGTCTGCAGACCCCGCCTGCGTGGACGCGCGCTCGGTCCCCACACAGCAGCCATGCACTTTGCTCCATTTCTGGTCCAGCGGAGCAGCGCTGCCTCAGGCAGGAGGGATGGAGTGAGGTGTGGAAGGCAGAGAAGCAGGGGAGCAAACCTCTTCCCAGACTGAGACCCGAGTCCCCTTCCTGGAATTTCACTGGGGCAGGGGAGCCCAGGCCTCCCTGGTTGGTAAAAGGTGTAAAGAATTCCGGGCTGTGACCCTGGCTGGTCCAGTGTGTGACGCGCCAGCCGTGCGTGTGGCCAGCAGAGGGGACTTCACTGGCTGCTGGGGTGCAGGCCTTGAGAAGCCTCCTCGGGATGCACCCGTTTCCGGGGACTGCTCTTTCGGCTGCTCTGTGGGACCCCCACTCGGGACTGCAGCAGGAAGAGCCCAGGGTGGACGCCTGATTCCCACTCCCACCTGGCCTGTCCCCGTCCCCCGGAGAGCGACTGTGACTTCTGCAGGGTGCCCCTGTGCTGGGCACGGGCCGGGCTGTAGGAGAGACGGATCCTTGGCTGGAAGCAGACGGCTGCAGGGTATTCTCAGGGGGACCTTGCATTTCAGTGGGTGAAGCCGGCTCCTTGCCTGGCTGGGCATCATCTGACCCACAGAGGCTGTCAAGGCAAAGAGGGGCCCAAGCCAGTGGCTCTGCCTGGAGGTGGACAGTGGATTCTCTGGGCTGGGCTGGGCTGGCCGGACCCACAGGGGCAGAGCCTGGCCTGGGAGGAAGTCGCTGTGTGCACTTTCCTTTCCTCACCGTGTACATGAAGGACACGCACGCACACGGACGCACACATGTGCATGAGCCCTCCTCTGCTCCCCTGTGTCTCAGGAACTCTGACTCGTGGACCATATGATCTCTGTCTCCTGTCATGCCCTCTCCTCCTCGCCTCTCCCCTCCCTGCACCATTACTGGATTAAACCCAGGACCTTTGAACTGAGCTTCGCCCCCAGTCCGTTTTCCAATTTTTATTCTAAGTCACTAAGTTGCTTCAGACTGAACTCAAACCTAGCGGTCCTCCTGCCTCAGCCTCCCAGAGCGCTGGCCTTGTAGGTCATCATACATCTTTTAGGGCCTTTTCCATTTGGCATCTTGTAGCACGTGAAAGCAGCTGATGGGTCCCCCTGGCCTCGGGCCTCAGCTCCCGTCACGGGGTTCACGTAGGTCCCCTCGGCTACGATAGTCCATGACGATTGCAGTCGTCACATGACAGGGGGACAGTTTGGGGTCTAATTTCATCATAGAAGCCACTAATTACCAGGTGCGCCCCAATGGAGAGGCACCTTGGAGCCGTGGATTGTGGGGTGTGTGGGGTGTGCTGACGCAGCCCGTATCCAGGGCTCCTGGGTTGATTTGTTCCCTCTCTTTCTCCCTCTCCTCTGTGTCTCCATTTCCACCTCTCTCTCTCTCTCTCTCTCTCTCTGTCTCTCTCTGTGTCTCCTTCCCTCCCTCCCTCTGCCTCTCTGTTCCTCCCTCACCCACCCACGGAGGACGAGGTCCAGGGCCTTTGCACTGAGCTACGTCCTCAGCCCTTTTTGTTTTGAGGTGGCCTCACCAAGTTGCCCAGGTAGAACTCAAACTTGTGCTCCTCCTGCCTCAGCCTCCCAGCATGCTGGGATTACAGGTGTGCGCCATTACGCCCAGCTTGCTCTTTATTTTCAAAAAATATTTTACCAGGCTTCTTACTTTCAACTCAGATGTGGAGGAGGCAAAAATATCCGCTTCACATTGTTAACAGTGGAAAATAGAAGCAGATGAAGTGAGAGCAAGGTGAGACCTAACATCAAAAATGAGGCCCCAAAGACAGTGTCAGCGTCGGGAGGAGGCGGGAATGGCGACACTCTGGGTGAGCCCTGCAGAGAGGGTGTGACAGGGCCCCAGGCCCTCAAGCAAGGGCCAGCTTCCCGTGTGAGAAGTCGGAGAGCGGTGCACAGTGGCAGAAGCAATGCCCTGCAAAATGCTTGTCGGAGTCACTGTCTTGTCTCTGAGGCAAAATACCCAACACACACAACTTAGAGGAGGAGAGGCTTTGGGTTCACAGTTCTGGGCAGTTTCAGTCCGTGGTCGGCCTCTTCCACGCAGAGCCAGGATGACAGGAGGGCCTGGCAGAGGAGAGCGGCTCGCACCATGGTGGCCAGGAAGCAGGGAGAAAGGAGGAGGCGGGTGGCAGATGCGCCCTCCAGGCCACGCCCCAGCCACCGCCTCTTCCCCGCCAAACCTCGCCCCTAACAGCGCATTCGGCCCCATTCAGTGCCTCCCCAGTTCCATCGCCTTCTGCACCTGACAGTCCTGAGGCCCATCTGGATCTGGCCTGTTGGAGAGTTGACAGAAGCCCGGAGACCTGGGCCGTGTGTGGCCTGGACCTGAATGTCCCCAGGTGCACCGTGCTAAGGCCTGGACCCTGGCTGTGTGCTAAGGGGGGGTGCTGAGCCTTGAGGAGGAGGCCTGGCCGGGGGAGGTTGGGTCACTGGGGTGCTGGTGCCTTTGAAGGGGCCACAGTGATGGCGGCCCTGCTGGGCTGTCACCCCTGCTCCCCCAGGCTCCCCACCTGCTCCCGCCACACTGTCTCACCACAGCCCAGAGTCAGTGACCCTGCGACTACGGACTGAGCCATCCGAAGCCCTGAGCCAGGCGGACCTTTGCCCTGTCCTTGTTTACCTGAGGGTCCTGTCACAGTGACAGGAAGCCGAGGATCACAGGCTGCGCATGTGGCTGCCGCTCACTGGGAGCAGGACTCTCGGACCCCGTCCTCCTCCAGGCCGTGAGGCCAGGGGCTGACAGGCGAGGTCCCGGGGTGTCCACGCTGATCCTTGTGTTTGGACACAGGTGCTCCCCAGCGCCCTCACGGTGGCTCTGGCTGGGAAGTGTGACCGGGAACTCCTCAGTCTCCTGCTGACCTTTCCTGAGGACCTGCAGGCTGGGTCTGCAGTGGCAGAGCTCTGTGGGCTGCCCAGGTCCAAAGTGTTTGCTCTGGTGGTGGTCCTGAGCCGGAACCTGGATCTGCGCACGTTTGTCTACAAGGTGAGGGGACGTGGGTGCCCTGGGGCACATGGCTGTGACAGAGGAGCTGCTTTGAGGCCTTGCCAAGGGGACCCCAGGTCCGGGCAGTTGTCCTCCTCCTCCATAGGCAAGGGGACATGTTCTGGGACCCCACTGGGGTACCCAAACCGGACGATGCTCGGGTCCTTATCCAGCATGGGCTGGTGTCTGTGTAGCGCCCGTGCACACCTTCCCATGGACTTTGAATTATCTCTAGACTGTCGGCCATACTAAGACCTAGAACATGCCAGGCCGGTAGTTATTGTACTGTGTCATTTAGAGAAGCGTGTCCCCAGAGCCCCAGCTCTCTGCATGTTCGGCACAGATAGTGTTTTATTTTGTGGAACCAGACCTTTGCTCTGAGCTACAGCTCAGCCTTTTAATTTTTCTTTTTTTTAACTTTGAAACAGAGTCTGGATATATCACTAAGATGTCCAGGCGGGGCTCCAACTCGTGATCCTCCTGCCTCAGCCTCCCAGAGTTCTGAGATGACAGGCGTGCACCACTATGCCTGGCTCAGACAGTTTTTAAAAAACATATTTTCCCTCTCTGGGTTGGTTGAGTACCTGGCAAGGCCCGGCTGGCTGTGCCAGCTGCCGTGAGGGGCACAGAGCAGGACCTGTGGTCCTGGGGAGCTCTCTCTGCACCCTTTGCTAACTCCGAGACTGGGGCTGTTGGGCTTTGTCAGAAGAAGAGGCTGTTCAGGGCCCCAGCAGGGATGGCACAGTGCTGGCACAAGCTCGGCAAGGAGGGGCCAGTGGCCACATGCACCCCAGACCCTGCAGCCGGGGTTCCCTCACTGGAGGGTTTGGTCCCTCCCAGAGCTGTGGGGCAGGAGCTGTCCCTGCCCCTAAGACCCACACCTTGGCTGTGCCTGGCCAGTGGGCTCTGTCCCCTCGTGTCCAGCTCTGCAGGGCGTGAGGAGAGAGATAGTGGGCACATCCCCAGGTCACTGTCCTACAGCATCCCACACTGGGAGAGGTCTGGATGAGGGGGAGGGAGGGGGAAGTGAGCACTTCCCAGAGGCCCTTGGGGCGTCCCAGCTCCCAGCATGCTCCTTGGCTCTCACTAGGCCCCTCCTCCATGGTCCTCCTTCCTGTCTCTCCTGTTTGAATCCTCACCTGTCTCTGGAAGCCTCATTCCCTGCCAGAGGAATGGTCTGGCCCTAGGTCCTCTTAGGGACACATTTCACAGCGTCTGGGCTACGGCATGGCAAGGTTGGCGGTAGGCCCACCGTGTCCCCAAGGAAGGTCTTGGTGTCAGGGAGGATGACTTTGCTGATCCACCATCCGTGGCCTCCTTCCTTCCCTCCAAGAACCCAGGGGTGAAGGTTAGAAAACGCGTGTACACACACACACACACACACACACACACACACCCTGAGAGCAAATACTCTAATGAGCAAAAAATAAGAGCCGTGATCACTGGGCGTCTCACCTCGGGCTGGAAACCGGGAACTTCTGCAGGGAGGGGAGCTGCTCCGTTTTCCTTCTGATTGGAGGAGGAGACGGTTACTAGTTCACTCATCCAACAACCGTCACGGCCAGGTGCTGTGCTGTCTCTGGCAGCCACATCAGTGACCGAGACAGAGAAGTCCCCACCTCTGTGGCACTTGCAGTGAGGCGCTGAGAATATGCAGATCGGAGGAGGAGGTGGAGCATCGGGAGGTGGAGCCGGGAGGTGGAGCGCACGCCGGGCTGGGAGGACGCGGTGTGTCCTCTCCAGTGCCGAACCTTTCTAGTCTAGTCTAGACTTCAGGAAGCCTTTCCCCTTCGGGGCCTCAGTTTCCCATCCACAGGGTGAGGATGGCCTGGTGCAGCTCAGTGGACCAGGAGGACCCGGATGGCAGGGCTCGCCCGTGCAGCAGCAGACGAATCCAAACTGCTCACGTAAAAGCGTTGTTTTATTTTGAACCTCTGCTCAACCACCATGGTCAGCTCGAAGATACATAAACATACCGTGAAGATGACTTAAATTGTAGCTGCAGGTCCCTTTGGTTTCTGGTTTACATTCTAACAATACCTGTTCAATGTATGTGGCCTGGAGAGCGCAGATCTATCTGTTCTCATGGAGAGATTACTGTAGGGTACAGCGGAGCTATCTCCAAAGTCTGGGAGAGGATAAAATAAATGAGCAGGTTTTCTCTGCTCAGCCGTGCTGGCTGTCTCCTGCCATGTCTGCTTGTGTGTTTGTTTTTCTCACCGGTAAGGCCCTGATCCCGCCTGAAGCCCGTGGCCTGCTCCGCACCCTGCTGGACGTGGTCTCCAGCCTCAGCTCCGTGCTTACCAAAGCCCAGCGCGTCCTCAGACACCTTCCTGGATTTCTTCACGCCTTTAAGATTGACACTCTGCTGGAGGCAGTGGACCTTGAGCAGGTGTGTACATGGTCTTTGGCCTCTGGGGAGACGGACTAAGTTGCTCTTTCTTTGTATTTTCTCCTCTTGCCTTCATTTCCCTTCCAACATCTAAATTTTGTATAGGACAACAAAATACAGGGGTGGGAAATCATTTTAATGTCCCTGGAGGCAATGGTGTGGCAGAGGAAGGTCTGGCACTGCCCTAGAAACTGGACGGAGGGGACATTGCCCCTCGGATCCCAGCTAGGTGCACGTTGGGGTCCTTCAGGCTTTGTCTATGAGGTAAGAAACCGCTGACTCAATTATTCACACCAACGAGATTTCAAGGGCCTGTTTGACTTCATTCAGAGAGCAAATTGCTTTGAAGCACCTTAAGACATTTATTTACATGTAAATAATGGGCTTGCAAATTGCAGATCATTCTTGGCAAATGCAAATAGAAGCTTGGATTAGGTTTTTACTGTGATGTTAGTTTGTGTTTGAAGTCTCCCTGTGTGGGACGGGACTGGCCAGGAGTGGACCAGAAGGACTGAGGGGTCACGCAGAGGTGGAGGTGGGGAGTGAGGAGTGGGGCTGCACAGAAGCAGCTGATGGGGATTTGGGGAGCAATCAGGTATCAGGATAACTGGGCAAGGTGCACACATTAGGATCCTAATTGGTTTGAGTTAGTTATGTTCTGTGGATTAATGGTTTATTACTTGACAAACAGCAAGGGTTCACTGTTCTCTGTGTGTGTGTGTGTGTGTGTGTGTGTGTGTGTGTGTGTGTGTGTGTATTGCACAGGAACCACGGCAGTGACGTGAATGGCGTCTCAAACTGAAGGACCAAAGCACGGCCTCTGTCCCTCCACGCGTTGGACAGCTTGTGCATTCAGTACCGGGAGGGCCCCTCTTCCGGAGTGCGGGGGAGGACCCTTGCAGGTCGCTGTGATAACAGAGCTGTGTCCCACCTTCTCAGGCTGCACCACAGGGCCGGGCCCGAAGTCCCGCTCTCGGCTCTCTCCAGTCTGTGATGAGCGTGGTCTGCCAGGACCGAGCATCTTTCCTCAGCAGTTCCAGCTCTTTCCTGAACTTGCCCAGCGTTGACCAGCTCTTGGAAGACGACAAGGAAAAATTCAACATCCCTGCTGATTCCAGTAAGATCAGTGATCCTCTGGGTTAATTTGCGTTTGAGAATTAGCTCTGCTTTTTATAAAACACTCTGTGCTGACGGCTGATGGCACTCACTGGGATAGAAATGTCTCCTTCATGTTTAGAACAGTCACTAGATGCTGGTGCGGTAGTTGGCTTTGGAAGGTCCCAGTAGCCTTGAGCACAGCTAATCCTGTCACCCATGTCACCAAGGAACTGAGTCTAAAACATCTGTTACACTGAGGTCCTGGTTCCTGGGGCCCTGAGATGAGCAGTATTGGTCAGTGGACGACAGATAAAGACCATGGGCAGCATTTTGGCCTTGGCAAATGGCTCTATAGCACAAAGCCATTTATGTGAATGTGATTTCCTATGAATGTGCTTTAAACAAAGCTTCATTTCAAATAAAAGCAGATTAATGACTGATTTCATAGTCCCACTTTAAGTGAAAACATTTCTATGTATCCGTCCATCCATCATCTCTCCATTCATCCATCATCCATCCATCCATCCATCCATCCATCATCCATCCATCCATCCATCCATCATCTATCCATCCATCCATCCATCCATCCATCATCTATCCATCCATCCATCCATCCATCCATCATCTGTCCATCCATTCATCATCCATCCATCCATTCATCCATCCATCATCTATCCATCTATCCATCCATCCATCCATCACCCATCCATCCATCCATCCACCCATCCATCCATCATCTATCCATCCATCCATCCATCCATCATCCATCTATCATCCATCCATCCATCCATCCATCCATCATCTATCCATCCATCCATCATCCATCCATCCATCATCCATCCATCCATCCATCCATCCATCCATCATCTATCTATTGTGATTCTGGGGATGGAACCCCAGGCCTCCCACCTGTCAGGCAGGTGATCTGCACTGAGACATATCTCCAGTTCAGTGAACTGGTTCATTAGAAAGACAGACTAAACATGAAATTGAGGACGTGGGGTCCCGAGTGTTCCCCTCTCCAGCGCAGGGCCAGTGCGCCTGTTGTTTCACATCTCTGAGTCGTGTTGTCCTCATCTGTAGCTAGGGATAGTCCCTAGCTCACGAGGCTGTCATGGGGAATAACGGGAGGCTGTGTCTTAGCTGCCTCGCACAGGGCTGTAAACTCGTCCCCTGCTGCACAGCGTGTGGCCACTCGCTCGGTGGCTGGGGACAGTGCACGGTACTGTCTCGTGGCTTCCACAGTGCAGCTCCCAGGCACTGGCCCCAGCTCCCCTGCCAGGATCTCACGTGGCTGTGACGAGGCACTGGCAGGCCGGGCTCTCGTCCGAGGCTCTCTGGGGCTGCTGGTTGGAGCCTTTTCCTTGCAGCCCTGGAACTGCTGGACATCATAAGGCCAGCAGGGGCATCTCTGTGCTCTGAAATTCCCATCTCTCCTAACCAATTGTTCAGCCCTCATGTAAGCTCCCAAGTCAGCAGGCTGAGGGGCTTTCTTTATGTTTTCATAATTCTTCCTCCTGGGCTGTGAGATCTAATCCTGGGTGTAGCATTTGCCACATGCCCGGGTTCTGTCCTTTCTCAAAAACAGAGCATGCAAAGTCTGGGCTCTGGGGTCATCTTAGAACTCTGCCCACCACACCCAGGACACATCTCCACCTGCTTGTGCCAAGTGCAGGACTGAGGGCAGAGGGTAGGTGTGGCTGGGAACAGGAGCCCGGGATTGTGTAGACTGGAGGTGCAGGAAGTGGGGTCAGACTCGACGTCCTGCTGCAGAGGTGGTGGGTCCGTGCTCTGCTCAGCTAAGGGCTGAGGTGGGTAGCTGAGAAATACTGGGTAATTTGGTAGTACTAACTGACAGTATTCATACTGAGTCGCTTTTTGTTGTTTTATTTTGGATTTGAGCTTCTTGAGTATGATTGATTGCCGTTACAAACCAGTCATCCATCCATGCATCTATCCATTCCCATCCATCCCTCCATCCATCTATCCATCCACCCATCTATTCATCTATCCATCCATCCATCTATCCCTCCATCCATCTATATATCCACCCATCTATCCCTGCATCCATCTATCCATCCACCCATCTATTCCCTGCATCCATCTATCCATCCACCCACCTATCCATCCATCCATCCATCCATCCATCTATCCCTCATCCATCTATCCATCCACCCATCTATCCCTGCATCCATCTATCCATCTATCCATCCACCCATCTATCCCTGCATCCATCTATCCATCCACCCATCTATCCATCCATCCATCCATCCATCCATCCACCCATCTATCCCTCATCCATCTATCCATCCACCCATCTATCCCTCCATCCATCTATCCATCCACCCATCTATCCCTCCATCCATCCATGCATCTACCCACCCATCCAGTCATCCAGCTAACACTGAGGATCAATCTTCGTTGGAACGTCCATAGACTTATTTCACTTGTTTGTCACAGAAACTATTAGGCAGTGCCAGCCTCTCACTTTCCAAAGGCATGTTGGAAGATTGGAGAACGTCACATCACCTGCTCAGGTTCTCTTGCTTCCCACAGAGCAGACCTGCAGACTCCTGGCTTCATGTTTCTTGTTCTGTGCATATCATGATTGCCTATTTTCCAATGTAAAAATTGTTGTCTGTATTAAGCTTTCAATCTAAAGAATAAATTGTTAAAGTATAGCCAAACTCTATAATTAATGCTGTAGAAATGTAGTCATGTTCTTAATTTATATTTGAGGAGATTATTTCTATTGACTTACTGTATTCAGAATATAGTTTTTGTCCAAGTGGAGAATTTGCGAGGGAGAAATTAACACAAATGATCAGAACGGTACTCCTCATACATTGGATATTATGAGTCATGATATTAAAGCTAATATTTCTGTATTAAATGTTCTCTTTGTGGGTAAAAGGACTACTTACACTAAAGCACCCATAGCTGGTTAAAAACCTTGTAAGTCTTATAATATGTAATTTTTAATCACTATGGTGATGAAGTACCAATTCCTCCAGGCCAGTGGTGGCAGACCTTTCAGTGCTAACAAACAGCTCGTGTAGGCATGCACACCACAGGGTCACTGTCACTGACTTGGACTATTTAATTGGTATCAGCTGGCCTCACGATGACACAAGCCACGTGAAGAATTCCTT
Source organism: Dolichotis patagonum (assembly GCA_004027295.1). Lineage (NCBI taxonomy): Eukaryota > Metazoa > Chordata > Mammalia > Rodentia > Caviidae > Dolichotis > Dolichotis patagonum. Next base: position 13,358 of record PVJX010018543.1, read on the forward strand.
GTGAACATAAGGTGACCTGATGCGTGCAGGGTGACACGTTTGCTAGCTCTGCATAGAGGCAGCCAAGGAGACACAGGAGCAACTCGGAAGGGGACCCTGCAAGAAAACTGAATTCTGTTCTCAATATCGTGGGTGGCGAAATGAAAATCTCCTCAGTTACGGAGCAGATTTACTCTTTTAGTCATTACCGTTTTCACATCTTCCTCATCACGAGTGACTGAGCTTGCGAACGGATGCACTCTGCCACCTCTTGTCACGAGTTGTTGAGGCAAACACAGCCCCGAAGTCCCTTAGGCGACGAGAGCTGCGGAACGAGGGCTGAGGAAGATACTCTGGGTTTGCTCCCACGTTCAGAGCTGGGTCACAACGCCTGTGTCTGAATACACGTCACTCATTCGTTGACAATGCGGGCGATGTGGGTGTGTGGGTGTGTCCTAAGCGTCCCCGTTACCTGATCCTGCTGTGTCACCCTATAGCATGTAGCACTGTTCCTCTCTCTTTTTAACATCCACAGCACCATTTTGCTTGAAACTCTATGAGGAAATTCTGCAGTCTCCAAATGGCGCTTTGGTGTGGTCCTTCCTGAAACCCATATTACACGGAGAAATCCTCTACACACCCGACATCCCGGCGATTAACAAGGTCATCCGAAAGGTAAGCTGGAAAGCACGAGGATCTTACAGATCACACACACACTGCACGGTACCAGGGAGAAACCTTCTAAAGTGTTTAACATTGTTATCATATCCCTTGGCTTCCGTGCGATCTTCTTATCTTGATTAGAACTGATTTGGGGGTTTCTCTGTTATTGTGGGTGTGCTGGGCCTTTGCTCAGAGGACAGCTGGGGCACAGGTGTTACTGCAGTCACCGGTGCAGGGAACTCTTAGAACTGATGCTTGGCACCGGGGCAGTTGTGAAGGAAGAAGTTTCAGGCTGAGCAGAGGGCCGTGGTCCCAGGAAGACCACGGCACAAAAGCCAGTGTGTTCTCGCGATGCATCTGGTACTTAAGAGTTTTTCTATGGTGAGGTTTTGCCTACAGTTCATCAACTTCTTAAATCTGTTTCCTCCTACAGGATCGCTTATTATTAATATTTGCAGTTTCTTTTTTAGACAGTTGTGCCGTGCTGAATACTTGTCTTGTCTGGTGTCTTTTTAAATGATTTCTCTGTCTTTTCTTGTCTCCTGGTGGGTGGCTCGTGAGGCTGTAGGAACCTCGCAAGGGGACATTTCTCCAAGGACACGGGAACCGTTTGATCTTCTGTCAGGCGTAGAAGAGGAGATACTCATTCCATTAATGATAAGCTTCCCGGCTTCAAATCGTATTAACAATTTAAAATCTTGAAAGTGCCCTGTGGTCATAGGAAGAGTTAGGTTATTTTTGATTCAATTCACTTTTGTGAGATCCTGGTTTCCTGCCTTGCGATGGCTGTGTGAGGTCACAGCAAGGTCCCAGAGAGCTTTCTCACCCTGTGGCCTCACTCGGGGACTGCATCACCCCATTCTGAATTGCAGTTTTGACATTTTAGTTTTGAGTCTTGAAAATGGCCTTTTGGAGGAATATTGTCAAAAATCTGGCCTCTCACAACAGAGGGATGATTATCTTTTTTTTTTTCTTTTTAAGACAGAGTCTCACTATGCAGTTCAGGCTGGCCTTGGGCTCACTTTGTAGCCCAGGCTGGCCTCAAACACGCAAGGATCCTCCTGACTCAGCCTCCCCTGGAGTGCTGGGATTATAGGTGTGCGTCACCACACCTGGCTAGGGGTGATTATCTTGATTCTAGATTACAGTGTCTCTGAGTTACGTCTGGAGGGAGCTCTACTTTTGAGGTCCCTGTTCCATGGCTGTCTTAGGGACAGATACCAGGTCAGCGCTGGGGTTGAAGCTGACATGATGTGGTCCTTTGGTGTAGTGAACTAATCAGAGCCCTGGGTAGATTTATAGAAAATAGCTCTGTATCACTGTTTCATCTTACATTTAGAATTTTGAGAGGTCAATTTTTATGGTTCTATAACAATATTATATTATTATTGTTATTATTATTATTATGATGTCGAGACAGGGCCTCGACATGTAGTTCAGGCCAGCCCAAACTCACTGTGTAGCCCAGGGTGGCCTCTAATTCACAGCAATCCTCCTGCCTCAGCTTCCTGAGTACTGGGATTATAGGTGTCACCACCACACCTGGCTTATGTTAATATTACTATTAATAATGTATTTGTAAAGGTCACCACCTGTACTGCTTTTCCCAATATCCTCTGCTTCGGAAGCGCCCGCCTAGTGGTGAGGAAGAGGAAGTGCACAGTGGAAGAAATAATTCAGATGTAATTCAGGGAGACAGCCTCTCTGGGGCAGGCAGGGCAGGGCGCACCTGTCTCCCCAGGGGTGGCCTGGGCAGAGCTGCTGGGAGGGGACACGTCCTGAATGTGTGTTCTAGAATAAAGAGAGGTCCGGGAGGTGGAGCAAAGGTTCTCTGCTCCTCGCTGAGGCCGTGTGGGATCCAGCACAGGAATAAGGGGGGTGCTGCTTTCGTTGAGGCTCGCTGTGGCTCACGGCTTCAGTCCATGGCTGGCCGGCTCCAAGACACACATGACACAGTGGAGGAAAAGGGGCCCAGCCCGTGGCAGCCAGGGGCAGAGGGAAGGGGAACCCGGGCACTAGGATGCATCCTTCTGGGTCACCCCAGGGACCGCCTCGATGGGTGACTGCAGTGGGGAGCACAGCACCCACGGTCCAGTCACCTCCTGTAGGCAGGAGGCTTTGGGGGTCTTTGACGTCTAAGCCATAACGAGGGCTTTTCACCTAGGTAACACGTGCTGTCGGCTTTGCCCAGCACGCCTGGCTTTAAGGTGCCGCACTGGGGCGACTTACTCCAGCGGTCAGCGGTGGCCCTTAGTTTTAGGAAGATTGGTCCTGGCCTCGCGTCCCTCGGAGCAGGAGACACCCGCTGTGTCCCTTGCAGCTGCGAGGAACGCCGTCTGCATTCTCGGAGTGGCCGATGCCGTGTGTTACAGACACATGGCCGTCAGTGACGGTCCACGAGGGCTGTGGTGGTCTCATCAGGGCCTAAGGGAGCCGAAAATGTCCCAGCACCCAGTGACAGTGTGGCAGTCATAAAGTCACAGCACACACAGCAAGCACATGGCTCGTGTTTGTAGGAGGCTGCCAGCTGTGTAAAAATACAGCACAGACGACTGTGGGCACTGCGTCTCCCTGGCAAGGACGGTAAGCCGCGAAGTCACTGGCTTCTGTCTTCGGTGTGCTCTGTCTTCAGAGTTATTCTGGCATGCACGTCTCTCCTGTGGAGGAGAGGTTTACTGTGAAGCAGTCTGCAGGGCCACACCGGCCGCAGCACCCCAGAGTGTGACCCCCTCGCCGTGGCCTGGCCCTCCCTGCCCGGGTGTGTGTGGGTTCTGGGGTGAAGCAGCCGGTGGTTGATGTTCCGGAAGGCTCCCCGCTCACCCTGCGAGGCCTGGCTGTATTTGCGCCGTGGTCTGAGTCTCTCCGTGACTTCCCAGCGGGTGCAGCCCTGTGGAGTTACTGCTTCTTCTGTGGTCCGCCATGGGCAGCCCTGAGAGGCACGGGGTCAGGACCGGAAGAAGGGTGGGCGCTGGCCTCCCCCTCCTGCCACAGTGGCTCAGCCTGGATGCCCGCAATGTGTGGCATTTGAGTCCCTTGAACTCCAGGATGGGCTCTCACCCACCAACGTCACCTGCAGAGCCAGCATCACTCCTCCTGCAAGAGGCTGCTGGTGACATTTGGCTGGTGAAACCAAAGGTTGGAGAATTTTCCTTCCAAGTAGTGGCAGGGGGAATAGATAGATGCAGATTTCTTTCTTAATTTCTTTTCATATCTTTCCCCCCTGGATCTCAAAATCATTTGTTTTCTATTAGTGCAAGTTTGCAGACGTACCGTCTTCCTGTGGAGCTGGCACCTGCACAGAGCACGCCTTAGATCTCTGGCTTCCCTTCCCCTCCTCCCTGCCTGCTCCACCAGCTCTCGGCCCCTTCCCACGTGAGAAAGCTCTCTCTCCCTGATTCCCATTGCCTGTCTTTTATTTTGCTGGTTAAATTACTTCTGCCTTGGGTTTCCCATATGGGAGAGACCATGCTTCGTTTTGTTCTCAGTCTTGAGTGAAGGCGTAAGTCGCTAAGTTGCTCAGGGTTGGCTGGACCTGCAGTCTGGCCTCAGTCTCTCACAGTGGGTGGATTATAGGCACGCACCACTGCATCTATCTTTATTTTTTTGACTCTTAAGAGTGTTGTTGATGCCAGGCATGATGGCATTCACCTGTGATCCCAGCACTCCGAGAGGCTGAGGCAGGAGGGTTGCAAGCTTGAGCCCAGCCTGGGCCACTTAGCAACTTAGCCCGAGAAATGATGTTCTGACTTATTTACGATAACAGAAACGCAGATCCCCAGAAGGAGTGTCCTGTGCTTGTCCGGTGCCCGCAGAGTGTCCCTGTGAACTTCCCCTAACCACAGAATCTAACGCCTTCTGGGCTGCCGCACCGGACCCTTCCCCTCCCAAACCTCGAGGAAGGATGGCAGCACCTGCTGAGTTGGTCTCCTTGGAATTCCGCTTGGCCCCTACCGCCCTCCGTCATCACAGAGGCACAGACCTCCCCCACCCCGCTGCTCGACGCTCAGGTTTGGGAGGACCCTCTGGCAGCGTGTGAAGGCCAAGATGCATTGTGGGACAGCTGAGAATCACGGCCCACTTAGCAATGGGGCTTCGGGCTGTGAGTCTCCTCGGTTTCCGATCGTCCTGGGAAGGCAATCAATGGAAGAGTACAAACTCATGGGTTTCAGCCTACTGGAGGCGTTTGAGTCCCTTGCAGTCCTACTTTTAGGCTGCAATGATCCTGCGTGTGGTCAGTGGACATCTCTTCAATTCAGCTCCTGCATCCTGTTAAAAAGTTAAAATTTGATCCTAAGGTGATGGTAGATTTGTATGTATTTTAAAGAAATAAGGTCCAGCCCACTCCTTATTGGGTTTCCCATGGCACCGCGGGGTGCCATCCCAGCCAGGCCTCTGACACTGGTGGGATTCACTGAGCTTACTCAGCCTTCTCAGCTCCACTTGTGTGTGTGTGTGTGTGTGTGTGTGTGTGTGTACTGTAGTTAGTTTCACGGAGTCTTTCGCCTATGCAGATGCCTGCCTGCATTTGTCCCCAGGAAGCCCCATCACCAAGGTCTTTAGAGCTATCCTGCCATACACCTGCCATCCCCAGACTCTGGGAGCCACTAATCTGCCCCCTCCATATTTCAACACTGTTACCCAGTAGAGGAACTTTCCAGAACCCCAATGTGCCATTAGTCCCCAGCCCTTCAGCCTCTGTAAACAGGCTTGCTCACCACAAGATGCAGCAGAGGTACAAGCTGCACCCCACCTATTTCTGCTTCCAGTGTGTCCCCGTATTTGTAAAGCTCCAGGCACTCACAGCAGAGCCCTCCCTACCTGACGCATGGTATCAAAGTAACTTTCTACACCTGCTCCGGGCTCCCAGGCACTGTGCAACGGCCTGGTTCCTTCTCCTCCTCCAAGTGCAGCTCCGATTCTTCCGTGCCTTCGCGTCTGGTAACCCTAAAATTGCTTTTACAGAGTAGGTAGGGTAATAACGTGTGTCACTGCTGGGGACTGAAGTTTTCACTGCCCGGCATTCCCTAGGGATTGGCCCCTCTTGAGCAAACATCAGGGATTCATTCGTCTTTACTGATGAATAACCTGCCCTGTTCACACGTCCACGGCTGTGTACTTAGCCGTTCACACATCTGTGACATCTGGGTGCTCTTCATGCTTGGCTCCAGTGGGTTTTTTTTTTTTTTTGCCTTCATGTGGGTCACCCAACATTTCTTAGCCTTCTTTGCCTTCTTTTTCTTTCTTCTTTGTCTTTTTGAGACAGGGAGTGTAGTTCAGGCTGCTTTGAACTCACTTTGTAGCCCAGGCTGGCCTCAAACTTGCAGTGATCCTCCTGCCTCAGCCTCCCGAGGGCTGGGATGACAGGTATATGCCATCACACCTGGGCAGAGTTCCCAGTCCTAAAAACTGATTTTTAGATCCCAATTCTAAAAAAATGGTTTATTTGCACTGAGTTTGGGTGTATCTCTTTATGTGATGTTCTCAGTGGTGGTTACCTAGGTAACTTTTCACAGTCTACTGACACTGACATTTTGCCACTCTGAGTCAAGGGTGGGGACCTTACCTTCCCCATATCTAAATACACAAACACTCCTCCACTTTCAACTGGGATCCTTCCAAATAAACCTGACAACAGTTGAAAATGTCCTACCCTGAAAAGGCAGGCGCTGTACCCCACCCAGAGACCACTCAGCCCAGTGATACAGGGACTGTCGGGAGAGACGGGAGTCAGTCAGTTTCCACGGGGTGCTTATCACACTGGATCACCACCAAGTAAAAACAGTTACCCCGAACCACTGAAATTAGGGAGCATCTGTAATCATTCTATTAGACGGGTTTTGATTTTTCAGTCCTCCGAACGATTGATCAAGCTTCCCAGGACTGAGATAGCCTGTGGTACTGACCCTTATTTCTGCTGTTTTTTTCCTTCCTAGTGATCTGAGACCCCAGATTTCCTTGCTGCTTGGAAACATTCTTCAGTATTTCAAGTTTTCCTTCCCTGGAAGATGTCTTTATTTTCACTTCGTTCCAGATAAACATTTCCCCTGGACATGAAATTCATCGTCAACAGTGCTTTTTTCTCTCAGCATGGAGAATGCTGGGCTGCTTCCTGTGGTCTCTGGCTTTTAGGGGACAAACTTGGCAATCCGGGAACTGGTGTCCCTGGGAGGGAGTATATCATTTTCCCTGACTGTTGTAAAGACTTTTCTGCCTTCAGATTTTAGAGGATTAATGATGGCATGAGTTGGTGTAGATTTTCTCTGTGTATCCCATTTGGGTCCTGTGCAGTTTCTCAAGTCTGTAGCTGGCTGTGGTTTGCCAATTTTAGGAACCATTTCAGCATGGATTCTTCTGATTCTCTTAGAGCCTCATTCTGTTTCTCTTCTGAGACTCCGTCAGTACCAGTGTTGAATCTCATTACTGTTCCACAAGTCCCTGAGGTTTTGTGTACTTTTCTATCAGTATGTTTTCTTCCCGTCATGCACTGTGTGACATGTACTGCTCAATTCTGTCATTGCCACTCTTCTACTGAACCCATCCTGTGAGTCTACTATATTACTACTAGTGAATTTTTCAGTCCTATAATGTCCATATAGTTTGTTAAAAAAATGTCTGCTGGGGATTGGACCAGGGTCTTTCACATGCTAAGCACATGCTCTACTGTTGAGCTATACCCCAACCTCCAACTTCTTTCCCTTTACTGAGATTCTGCTGTTATTTTGTTTCAAGACAGTTGATGATTGCTTGTTGAAGCATGTTTATGGTGACTGCTTTATAATACCAGCCAGATCATTCTGACATCTGATTTATCCCCATAATGCTCTTAGTTGGTTGCTTTCCTCTGGTTCTTTGTGGCATGGCTGATTTTTCGGCTGTGACCCGAACATCTTGGCTATGACATTAGGGTGTAATGACGCTTTCATCTGTGAGTTGCCACAGCCACTCACCCTGCTTAGACTTCATACGCAGCTCTTTGCCTCCTCTGTGGGCTCTGGCTCCATTGATGGCTTAATTTCCATCATCCCTGTGGTGCCCTTCAGTCTGCTTGGCTTGCCTGGTGCTTCTGGAATGCCTGGTGGTCTTGAATGTTGCTCGTAGCGGGGGACAGGGAAGTTTTCTCCACATTCAGTGTCAGGTCCCTTCATGGGGCTGGAGCCTTGGGCACTGGAGAAGGGGAGGACTCAGTGGGCCGGGACTTGTCGTGCCATAAGTCCTCCTGCTGAAGGGGCAGTCAGGGTCTCCGGCCGGGCTGCTTGTGGCAGGGGACCCTTGCTTCTGTCTGGCCGGGGTCTGTGCTGAGCTTGGTTGGTAGGGCCTGTGTGCCATCTGCCCTGGCCCTCATCCCACTTGCTAGTGGAGGAGTCACTGGCTGCCTCTTTCCGCCAGGTGCTGCTGGTGTTGTGGGCCGGCCTGGTGCTGTCAGGGAGCAGGGAACTGGGGCCCAGGGGCGCTGCCCTCCGTGGCTAGGTTGGTGCTGGGGAAATGCAATGTGTGGCCAGCTTCCTGGGTGGGGCGGACGCGGTGAGACTCCCTCCTGCCTGGGTCCCGGGGCTTTGTCTTCCTTTGCTCCTTTAAGTCTCTTTCTGGCGGTCTCCTGCACTGTCCCCAGGTGCCCAGGGGTCTCACAAGATGGGAGCAGTGGTAGCGGGGCTTGCACCGTGGCTGGGGAGCCCTTTCCCAGGAGATCCAGGAGCCTTGGTGGCTGTCTGTCTGGTGCAGTGATGTCCCTGCCCTTGGCATCTGCTTCCCACCTCGGGCTGGATCAGCCTCCCGACCCGTGTGCTCTGGGTTCTGTTAAGAGCTCTCGGGTTGCAGGTCTCCGTCCAGGGACACTGACGCCAGTGGGCTCGCGCTGTGTTCCACTCGAGGGTTTGAGACAGCTTCTTCGTGATTCGTTACTTTAAATCTGAGATTTAAAATCTGTAGTAGTAAGTGACATGTGTTTTATATTATAGGAGTGTTTTTTACTTTTGATAGCTTCAGTTTCTGATAGTTACATTATTACATTACATTTAGTGCTTTACAGTTATTGTGAACATTATTATAATCTGTTGTTATTTTGTCATATTCATTAGCAATTGTTTCATGTGGAATAATTTCATATTTTGTATTGAATGATTTACAAACATTCTAATAGTTCAGTAAATTATAAATAATTGAAAATTGGACTTCCTAGATACTTACATATTTTGTTTATTTAGAGGAATATCTCATGCATTTATTTTTTACTGTTTTCCCCAAATCATTTATTTTTAAAATTTATCTCAACTAATGTTGTCTTTCTGCTTTTCTTAGATTTTTCCTGATATGTTGTCAATTTTTATTTGATTGATTTTTACTTTTTAATTTAATCACAAACATACTTGAGTGTGGGTTTTAGTTATAAATAATATATTTTGGAAGCTAATGTTATATAATCACTTTTTCTTATATGATCATTTCTAGAATTTGTTCCTGAAATTAAAGTTATTTGTAATAATGTTTTAAAATTTGTTTATTAATCTAAGAATTTTTATACAAACTTTTGTTAAAATTTTTAATATTCATAGTATATATCTAAGTAGTTGATAAGTTTTGCTATTTTACTGATATTTGTCCTAGCATTAGTTTTAGTGAATTTTTGTTGGGTAGTTGAGTAGTGGGGGTGTGCATATATAAAATAAATTAGGATACTTTAAGTTTTAATAACTTGATGTATGCATCCTGTTTGTTCACACAGACAAATGTGTTAGTGTGTGCATTCCTTGACGTTAGATTGAAGTTTTTATAAATCTTCTAAGTCCACTGCATTCATAACAGTATCCAGCCTCTGCACCCTCTGTGGATGTTTTGACCAGCGAGGCGGCATTTACTGCTTACGGAGCGTTTTGCATGTGGCAGGCCTGGTGCCAAGATATGGAAAGGTTCCTTCATCTCCACAGCTCCAGTCCTGCCAGCCCTGCTTCCCTGGGAGGCCAATGCTGGGGGCGGAGAGCTGCCCCTGCTGGTCCGTGTGACTGAGAGATCTCCTGGTGACCCCGGGGTACGCAGCTGGGGTCTCAGGCCCTCCTTGTCACTGTCTCTTTGGCCTCTATGTTCAGTATGAACTATAACAGTGTTGCAATTGACATCTTCCTGGCTGAAGCCTCTGTTTCACTTAGATGATTTCCTTAGCGTGGGGCCTTTTTATCTTGAGAGGGAGGGGCACGTGCAGGATTAAGGGTATGTGACTATGAGTATTTTATGATACCAAATCATTTTATGGAAGTCTTACAGCAGGGTACTCTGCCAACCGCGATAAAGGATAGACACCCCCAGTTTTCCTCTGTCCCCCGGGCACTGGCTGCTGTAGCTCAGATGCATAGGCAAGCGTGGGGGATGTGTTTGCGGGGGTGGGGGCGAACACAGGTGAGCGCTGCTGCTTTTGTTAGGATGCACGGGAGACACAGGACCCCATGGCGAGGCTCACAGGGGCTCCTGGGGGGGCGGGGGGGGTGCATGCTGCACACGGAGCTGCCGTCCAGCTGCAGGGGGCGACGGCGGGTCTTCCCTCTGCTGACGACTCATCTAGGGTGCTCGCTGGTCTTGCAGTTGCTACGGAACCGAAGATTCATCCGAGTGCAACAGCTAAACAAGGCGCTCACCCGAATGTGCTTGTCTTTTGCAGGCTAATCACACTTTCTATTTTGTGGACAAGTTGAAAACTTTGTCAGAAACATTGCTGAAGACATTCAGCCTTTTCCAGGGAAGCGGAAGTGGACAGATGCTCTTCGGGCTGCAGGTGGGTGGGGCCTGAGGAAATCCCAGCCAATGAGCGCAGTTGACATAAAGTTGGGTACCTTTACAGACTTTTCGGTGTTTTACCCCAAGCAAGATGGTAGCACTATGAGACTGATTAATGATTGATTGATCCTGACCTGCGCATTAAGTTCTATATTAAATGTAATGCTTTTTTAGATAGTTTCCCTTCTTTTTAATTGTAAATCTACTATGGTGATTAATAATCATTTCCTGATACCCTCAGTTTGACAAAGTAAATGGATTAAGGTTTAAAATGCCCCGCTGCTTCAGGGTCAGGTGGTCACTAAATGCAAAATGTTAGCTGGGGAGTTTACCTCCGAAGCTTAGGGGCACTGAGGAAACCCTAGTTGAATTTCTAGCTGATAAAATGAGAAAACAGTCTTGTGTTTTTGTTCATGTCTGGGTTAGTTATTGCCAAACATTGATTTATTGACAAACATTTGGGGTCATGGACTTGGGGTTTAGACCATCTGGGTTTGACTCCAAGTTCCTCTGCGCTCCATCTACTGTGTGACCTTGAGCAGGTCACTGAACCTCTCTGCACCTTCGGCCTCTTCCTGTGCAACCAGGAAGTCTTGGGAGATGGGAGATGAAGTGAGGTGTGTGGCCAGAAGCATTCAGAATGGAGTTTGCAGTGCAGGTGCTACTGGATGATTCTGGGTTCCCCTGGAAGCAGAGATGCGTCTGCATCTTATCATGGGGTGCGGCTGTTAGAGTAAAGGAAGAGTGGTGGGGACAGGTCAGGGGGAGGTCACCTGACCAGAGCAAGGCCACAGGAGGGAAGTGAAGTGGCTGCACCCTGGCTGGGCAGGCAGTTGGGAGAACATCGGGCCAGTCGTGAGGGAGTCATGAGCAGGAGTCGGTCTCCAGCCAGAGTCCCCTGTCAGCGGAGTCCTCAGGACGAGGACCTGGCCTGGGCAGGAGGCCTCAGGATGCTACGTGCTCCGCAGGCAGCCGCGGCCTGGTCCCTCTGGTCCTTGTGGCTGAGGTCTGCGGTGCTCAGTCTATGGTAGCTGTGTCTAAACTACCACGGCATCATTCTCTCATTTGTCTGCCTGTGGGCTGCCTCATTAACGCAGAGATCAGCGACCTTCCCCCAGTGTCCGGATGTGGAGAGGTCAGGTTTGGGTGATGTCCCTCCTGCACCTGTGAATGATGGCACAAGCATTCCAAGCCCCAAAGGGCCGTGGAGACGGAAGGCTGCCCCTGCCTCTGCCGAGGGCATCCAGCAGCGCCTGGAGAAGTGCGGAGTTTAGCTGAGCACTGTTTACTGAGTCGCACAGTTGCCACTTGACGAAGTATCTTACAGAGGCTGCAAAATCATAGATCGTGACTCTGTTTCTTCCAGTTCTTCCCTCCTTCCCTCCCTTCTTTCCTCTGTGGTGCTGGGGATTGAACCCAGGGTCTTTGCATTGAGTTACACTCCCAGCGATTTTTGTTTTTTTGAGACAAGATCTAAGTCACTAAATTGCCTGAGATTGGTTTGCATCTGTGATCCTCGTGCTTCAGCCTCCCAGAGTGCTGGGATTATGGGCATGCACCCCCACACCAGGCTCATAAATTCTTACTGTTTCTTAGCTCTTGGTTCATGTTGAGGGGAAGCTGTCTGTGTCTGGATTTGGAGTGAAGGCCATACCTGGCTCTGCTCCCAGCACCTCCGGGGAGTGAACAGCTCGGCCCTGTTCACTTTTCCTTTCTGTAAAAAGCAGCTGTAATGTCCTCCTGGGGATGGTGCTGAGGTTTAATGACAACATGCACAATAAAGTCCTAAAGTGCCCTGTCAACGTGCAGAGTACTTTATTGTGCATGTTGTCTGGCAAACAGCTAGTGCCAGATAAAAGGAGGTAGTGAGCACGGACAGAGTAGGTCTGTGGTCCTTGGGCAGCATTGGGTGAAGCTGTCCTGTGTGGGTGTGAGCAGAGACACTCTCTGCGGAGAGTAGTGAAGCATCACTGGCCCGATACACCTGTGGGACCTGGTCAGCGGGGAAGCAGAGGCTAGAGAGTGCAGCTTTCCGCTCTGAGGGGCAATCAAATCCCAGACTCCTCCCACGTCTTAATGCCAGGGCCGAGCTCCATGCATCCGTTTCTCCCCCTCAGTTTTTGTGGGATTTCATACGTGGGAGAGTAATGTGAGTAAGCTCTTGTGGACGGCCAACTCTAGATGCAAAATTTCCTGAAGTTGGTGAAGGTGGTTCTGTAGCGCTCTCCATAGTAACATAACCACTGACCAGTGAGTGAGGTCCGGAGGGCGCAGGGTGGGATGATCAGGAGATGAACGGGAAGTGGGAGGGGTCGGGGGTGCGACAGTCTGTCCTCAGTGGGTTTGTCACGGTGGCCAATGCTGTGCATCTGACTTGTAGAAAGGTCATGTAAATGAAGGAATCTTCCAGAAAGCGATCACCATGTGGGTTCATTGGAAAACCGTGCCCCTGCACATCACTATTGCAATCTTTGTTTACAAGCCTAGTGTGTAACTACAATTTTTTTACATTCTTTTTTATTTTTTTATTTTAAAGAGAATAAAACAAAAGAGGACAGAACAAAGCAGATCACAACAGAACAATGTAAGCAACACAGCACTTTACAACAAGACAACTAGATATTAACAGTAGCTACCATAATGTCTCTTTCTTTGTAATAGTTGAGCATGGCTTCACATACAATAATATGAAACATAACAAAATAGCATGAAGCCATTAAGAGAATGAAAGAATTACAGGGCATTCTAAACCAAATAACAGAAAATGAACAATGGCTATGATAATATCTCATTTTCTGTAAAAAATTTGTTTATACCATCACATATATTAAAATCCAGTAAGACACAACATGATAGACCAATGGTAATAGAAGAACAAAAGCATGGTAAGGACTTCAAAGCAAGACGATATTAAATCAGCAATGGCTGCCATTATGTCTTGTTTTCTTCAGAATAGCTGTTCATGACATCACACATAATAAAATCAAACAAAACAATAAAATCATTCCAACTGATGAATTAAAACATTATAAGGCTTCAAAGCAATGTAATGGGGAATCATGATTACCCTAAAATCTTATGTATCTTACCATTTCTTATACTACAGAGACTATCTGGTATTTATACATGTGAGTTTGGTTTATTTCACTTATTAGTATGGTCTCAAGTTGCATCCATTTATTTATAAATATCTCAATGTGATCATTCTTTATAGCTCCATTGTATAAAAATGCCACAACTTTTTTATTCATTCCTCAGTTGATGGGCACTTAGGTTGTTTCCAAGATCTAGCTATCACAAATTGTGCTGCTATAAACATGGGTGTACATATATCACTGTGGTATGATGTTTTCAGTTCTTCTGGGAATATGCCTAGAAGTGGAATAGCTGGGTCAAATGGGACTTCCAATCCCAGCTTTTTGAGGAATCTTCTGACTGACCTCAATAGTGGTTGTACCAGTCTACACTCCCATCACTTCACTAAGATTTTTTCCCAGTTTGTGGGTTTTCTTTTTACTATGCTGGAGATTCCTTTCGACATGCAGAAACTCTTTAATAAGACATGATCCCAGTTATTAATTCTGGGAAGTATTTCCCGTGTGGTTTGATTCTTGTTCATGAATTCTCTCCCTAACCCTATGTCTTCAAGATTCTTATCTACCTTGTCTTCCAACAGATTTAGTGTTTCTGTTTTAATATTTAGATCTTTGACACATTTAGATTTTAGTTTAGTACATGGTGATAGGCATGGGTTTAGTTTTAGTTTTTGGCATATGGATAGCCAGTTTTTCCAGTACCATTTATTAAAGAGACTATCATTCTTCCAGTGAACATGTTTGGCCACTTTATCAAAGATAAGATAGTTGAGTGTGTTTGTGGTTTTGGTTGTACCTTCCAATATATTCCATTGATCCTCAGATCTGTTTTTATTCCAGTACCATGTTGATTTTATTACAGTAGCTTTGTAGTATAACTTCAAGTCAGGGATTGTGATGCCTCCTGCCTTGTCTTTGCTGCTTAGAATTGCCTTTGCTATTCTAGGTCTCTTCTGATTCCAGATGAATTTTAGGAGTGATTTCTCTAGATCTATGAGGTATGTTAGTGATATTTTCATTGGGATTGCATTGAATCTGTATAATAATTTTGGGAGAATGGCCATTTTCACATTTCATTTGGGAGAATGGCCATATTCTTCCTATCCATGAACAAGGGATGTCTTTCCATTTTCTGAGGTCCTCTTCAATTTCTTTTTTCAGGGTGTTATAATTTCCCCTGAATAGATCTTTTAATTCCTAAGTATTTCATTTTTTGGATGCTAGTGTGAAAGGTGTGGCTTCTCTTATTTCTCTCTCATTGATTTTGTTGTTAGTGTATAGGAATGCTATTGATTTTTGATTATTGACCTTGTATCCAGCTACACTGCTGAATTTATTTATTATATCTAGGAGTCTTTCAATGGAGTTTTGGGGTCTTTTATGTAGAGTATCATGTCATCTGCAAATAATAATAATTTAACTTCCTCTTTTCCTATCTTCACTACTTTTATTTGTCTCTCTTGTCTAATTGCTCTGGCTAGTATTTCCAGTACTATGTTGAATAGGAGCGGTGATAATGGACATCTTTGTCTTGTGCCTAATTTTAAGGTAAAGGCTTTCAGTTTTTGGCCATTTAACATGATGCTGGCTGTTGGTTTGTTTTAGATGGCCTTTATCATATTGAGATAAAGAGCATCTATTCCAATACTCTGTAAAGTATGAATGAGTGTTGGACCTTGTCAAAAGCTTTTTCTGCATCTATAGAAATGATCATGTGATTCTTACTTTTGGCTCTATTGATATGGTGGATTACATTTATTGCATTCCTGGGATGAATCCCACTTGGTTGTGGTGTATAATTTTCTTGATGATTTGCTGCATCCTGACTGCCAATGTTTTATTGAGAATTTTTGCATCTATGTTCATTAGGGAGATTGGCCTATAGTTCTCTTTTTTAGTTGGGTCTTTCTCAGGTTTTGGTAGTAGAGTAATATTTACTTCCAGGAATGACTTAGGAAGAATTGCTTCCCTTTCGATTTCACTGAAGAGTTTGAGGAGTGTGGGCATTAAGTCTTCTTTGTATTTCTTGTAGAATTCTGCAGTGAATCCATCTGGGACTGGGCTCTTCTTTGTTGGTAAAGACTTAATTATGTTTTCAATTTCATTAATAGAAATTGGGTTATTCAGCAGTTTTACATCTTCCTGATCCAGCTTTGGTAGTTCATATGTTTCTAGGAATCTGTCCATTTCTTCTGTGTTATTGAACCTATGAGAGTAGAGGTTTTTGAAATAGATGTTGATGATCTTCTGTATTTCCACAGAGTTTGTAGTGATTTCACCTTTTTCATTCCTTATTGCATGAATTTGAGTTTTTTTATTCCTTTTTTTTTTTTAGTAAGGTTGGCTAGGGGCTTATCAATTTTATTTATTCTTTAAAGAACCAACTCTTTGATTCATTGATTCTTTGTATTGTTATCATAGTCTCTATTGCATTAATTTCTGCTCTGATCTTTATAATTTCCTCCCTTATTTTGGCTTTGGGCTTGTCTTGCTCTTCTTTTTCTAGATGTTTGAGGTGTAGTATCAGGTTGTTTATTTGTGTTCATTCTGTTTTCCTGATGTGGGATCTCAGTGCAATACATTTTCCTCTGAGGACTGCTTTCATTGTATCCCACAAATTCTGGTAAGTTGTATTTATATTTTTGTTTGCTTGCAGATATTGTTTAATTTCTTCTCTAATTTCCTCCATGATCCACTGATTGCTCAAGAGTGTATTATTCAATTTCCATGTGTTTGTGAGGTTTTTGAAGTTTCTTTTATCATTAATTTCTAGTTTCATGGCGCTATGATCTGATAACATGCATGGGATAATTTCAATTCTTTTGCATTTACTTAAATATGTTCTGTGAGCTAGTATATGGTCTATTTTAGAGACTGTCCCATGTACTGCTGAGAAGAATGTATATTCTGATGTTGTTGGATGGAACACTCTGTATACATCTATCAAGTCCATTTGTTCACAGGTGTGATTCAGTTCTGTTATGTCTTTGCTGATTTTCTGTCTAGTTGATCTGTCCCTTTGTGTCAATGGTGTGTTGAGGTCTCCTGTTAAAATTGTGTTATTGCTTATTTGATTTTTCATTTCTGTTAATACTTGCTTTGTATAGCTGGGTGCTCTGGAATTTGGTGCATATATTTTTAAGATTGTTATATCTTTCTCTTGAAGTTTTCCCCTAACTAGTATGTAGTGACCTTCTTTATCTCTTCGGATCATTCTTGGTTTGAAGTTCACATGGTCTGCAAACAGAACAGCTACCCCTGGTTTTTTTTTTTTTTTTTTTTGGTTTACTGTTGCATGAAGTATTGTTTTCCATCCTTCGACTTTCAGTCTATGAGTTTCCTTTTTGGTTAGATGTGTTTGTTGTAGACAGCATATGGTTGGATGTTGTTTCTTGATCCATTCTGCGAGTCTGTTTCTTTTAATTGGTGAATTGAGGCCATTTACATTAATAGTTATAACTGTTATATATTGGTTTATTGTTGATATGTTATCTTTCTGCTGTTGTATCTTTACCTTTCCATTCTATTTAATTGTCTGCCTTGCTTAGTGGTTTTTTCCTATGGGTATCTAAAATGTCCTTCAGTATTCTTTGTAGGGTTGCGTTGGTGATCTTGAAGTTCTTCAGCTGTTCTTTGTCATGAAAGTATCTTATTTCTCCATCAATTCTGAAGGACAGTTTTGCAGGGTACATCAGTCTGGGTTAGAAATTGTTTTCCTTTAGGGTCTGAAATACTTCACTGCATGCTCTTCTTGACTTCAACGTTTGTGTTGAGAAGTCTGCTGTGATTCTGATAGGTTTTCCTTTATAGGTGATCTGTCTTTTCTCTCTAGCAGCTTTTAATATTCTGTTCTTATAGTGGATTTCTGGGATGGTGATTATTATATGTCTAGGTGTAGTTTTATTTTGGTTATGGCTATTTGGAGTTCTATATGCTTCACTGATCTGTATATTGGTTTCCATTCTCATGTTTGGGAAATTTTCAGCTATTATTTCTGTAAATATTCTGTTGATATCATTTGGGCTGTCCCCTTCTTTTTCATTTATCCCTATTAATCTTATGTTGCTTTTCTTTGCATCATCTTGCAGCTGTTGAATTGTTATTTCCTGATTCCTTGTTATTTTTCAAACATCCTTCCTTTCCTGTTCACTAGCTACAATCTCACTATCAGGGTCTGAAATTCCATCTTCATTTTTGTTGAGGCAATTTTGGCAACTTTCAATAGAATTTTTAATTTCCTGTGTATCTCTTTGAATCTGCTTCATGCATTCTGTTTGTTTCTTATAGTGTTCATTCAGGGTTCTTATCTGTTTGCTTTGTTCCTCTAATTTTTTAACTGTGTCTTCATTAGATGTATTCACTATTTCTTTCACTACTTTTATCATTTCTTCTTTTACCTGGGCAATTATTTCTGATTTGAGCTTCTCCATAGCTTCCTTGAGTTGCTTCTTTATTTCAGTTAATATCATTTCGGTAATTTCAGGTGTATGGCTTCTATTTTCTTCTATGTACATGGCTTCTAGGCTTTTTTGGGATGGGCTGGAGGTTTGAGATTGCATTTTGGTCTTTCATTTTTGTCATTTTCCTATATTTCCTTGCTTTGAGTGGTGTTCCAAAGCTTCCCCTGGGTATGTTGGGAATCACCTCCTGCACTCTCAGCTCCTGGGACTGAATGAAGGTCACTGAGCTTGGCCCAATCAGGCCTGCAGGACCTCCCGAGCTTAGTCCAGTGTTTCAGGGAGCTGGGCAGGAACTTAATGGCTGGGAGCGATGGTCTCAAACTCTCCCCGGGCCAGCGCCGGTGCACTGGGACTCACCTTGCATGGCCCTGGCTCCCTCACAGGGTCTTGAGTCCCTGAATTGAGAGATGGAAGCTGGGCATGGTCCACTGAGGCCTAGGAAACCTTCCGAGCCCAGTCCAGTGTCCTAGGAAGCTGGGCGAGAACTCAACTGCTGGGAGCGATGGTCTCAAACTCTCCCCGGGCCAGCACCAGAGGGCTGAATGTCCCCTTGTGTGGCCCCGGCCTCCCGGACTGTAACTACAACTTTGTCTAAATTTTTACATTGTTACTTTTGATTTTTAAGGAAAAGACTTCATTAAATATTAACTTGTTATTCATTATGTTTAGAGTGTCTTATATTATTATTATTATTTTGCAGTATTGGAGACAAAGGCAGGCCTTTGCACAGAACCATAACCGAAATCCTTTTTATAAGTTTAAATTTTGTGACAAAGTCTCATTAAGTTTCTGAATTGCCCAGGCTGGGTTTAAACCTGTGATCTTCCTGTCTCAGCCTCCCAAGGTGCTGGGATGACAGGCCTGTGTCACTGTGTCCAGCTAGAACATTTTAAAAAGTGGATTCACTTTGTGTCTTTTCCTGGTGTCACAAACCTTTGACTATGTCTGATGCAAGCATCACTAAGTAGGAGGCTGTGATGCCATTCTGACTGTGAAGCTTTATCGTCTTCCTGCAGGAAGCCCTGAATAACAGATTCATAAGGAAGTTTGTGGAAAGCCAGCTGCAGGTGGACGTGGCCAGGCTTCTGGGAGAGCTCCAGGGCTACGGTAAGTGAGCGAGCTGCCTGGGGCCAGGGACCCCACCCAGCCCTGCCCTTCCCCAGGAAGGCTCTGTCAGCTCTCCCCTGCTTTCTGTGCTGGGGTTACAGCCTGCCTCCCCCCCAGTCCTCCCTTCCCTGCCCACTCCAGGTTGAATGTCTTGACATCCATGCTGTGATCCCTTCTGGCCCGTCCCAGTCTTTCTTGGCTTATTCATTGTTGGATTTATCAATTGATTTCTTGCTGGAAGGTGACGGAATCATTTGCCTGCCTGGTTGTTTCCCCTTGGGTTGAGTCGCAGAATCAGTTGTTATAAAACGTAAGGACCAGATGTGTATTATGCAGCGCAGAGCTGCTGAAGCGCGTGGGGGTGAAGTTTCCCTTTTTGGTTACGTGTTCGTCTCTGAACATTCACCTTGCTGGCTTTTGCACGAAGCCCTCTGCTATCACCCCCTCCACCCCAGCCTGCCTCTGAGTCTTTCCTGTTACCAGGATTCCTGAGGCCCACAGTCTCATTATCCTGCTGTTTGGATGTTTTGTGGGTTTCCTACAAAGTGTCATCCTGAAAAAAAAAAACCCAAAAAACAAACAAGCACTGTAGGAGAACAGCTCCTGTGTAATTCTACCCAGCAAAATCTTGGTTCTGTGCGCAAAGTATGGGGAAATATCCCTTATTCCCCTCACTGGTAATTTCAAATTAATACTGCAGAAATTTGTGCCTCTTCTTCCTCCTCTGTTTTTCTTCTTCTTCCTCTTCCTTCTCTCCTTCTGTCTTCTTTTCATTTTCTTCCTCTTTCTCCTCCTCCTCTCCCTCCTCTTCTTTCATTAGAAACAATGTTGTTTCTACCCTTAGATTTTTTTTTTTAAAAAACCATTGCTACTATTTTTTGTTATTGGCTTATTTTACATTCTGTCTAATAGTGGGTGGAAGTACATCTCACCGAGAGTTTCGTGCACTGTATGCACATCCTGTCAGTGAGTCCCCACTCTGGTGGTGGCCCCCTCAGGGGACAGTGGGAACGTGTGGAGCTGTGCTGGTGATGCATCCAGGGAGGCGCTGCTGGGTCGCTCGGAAGAGGCCAGAATGCCTGGAAAAGCCCTGCGGCCTGCAGAGTGGGCTTGTGCGAGGACTACAGGCAAGAGCAGCCTCATGTCTGGATTGAGGTGCCTGCCTTGGAGCAGGAGGAGGGAGCTATTTGTTAAGGACAGTTTTTAGGGGTTCCAAATCCTGTCGTCTCCTGGAGCGGATGCTTGCTGTATTTTCTGTCCTGAGTTACAGTCACTAAACAGGGAGCAGTGGTCTTGTTCTCTTGTCTGGATCTTGGAGCCGAATTACCGCAGCCTTGTGTACTGTGCTGTTCTCTGTTCACCGTGTGAGCTGCAGGGTCCTGGTTACCCCTGAGGACGAAGAGGAGGCAGCGTGTCTCACCCTTGGCCCCGTTCCCCGACCTGTGGCATTGTCTTGCCGTGCAGTAGGAGGCAGAGAGGGCCACAAAGCCGGGGTCGGGTTCCAGGCCTCCCCAGGCCTCTGCGTCCCTTGCTCTGTACTCCGTCCTCTCCTGTAGCGGTGCCTCTGTCCCCCAGGTGAGACAGCACAGATGAGGTGTCCAGAGGCGCGCAGTGTGCAGTTGGCGTCTGACCAAGTTTTATGTTGCCATGTCCAATCCGCTGTGCTGGAATGGGTCCCTGGTTGTGGAAGAGCAGCCCAGGGTCCTCCTGTCCAGTGGGAAGTGTGTGTGTGTGTGTGTGTGTGTGTGTGTGTACATGTGCGCATGTGCATGTGGCATACAGTGGCCCCTCACCATCTATGCAGAGTTGTTCCTGGAACCCAATTCACACACCAGGCTCCAGCTGCTCAGGCTGCTCCACAGCGCTGTGCTGTTTGCACGAGGCTCACTCTGCTCTTCCCACAGTCCCTGTGTCATTGTCCACTCCTTAGAATCCTGCTAGAGTGTAACTGGCATGTAAATGACACAGTACTGCGTTGCTCAGGGGAACAGGACGAGAAAAGTCTGCCCACTCGGCACAGAGGCACCGCATTAAAAAATGTCAGATCAAGGGGGCTCAGTCCAGGGACCCAGAGCCACAGATGCAGAGGGCTGATCATACACATGGGCACACAGGCACACGCACACACGCACACGTGCGTGTTGTCTTGGTTACTTTTCTCCTTGCTAAGACAAAATCCCCAACACTGAATGTAAAGGAGGAAAGCTTTATTTAGCTCACAGTTTGCAGAGGTTTGCATCCATCATTGCCTGGCTCCAAGGCAGGGTGGCACATGGCAGAGAGGTGACAGCAAAGCAACAGGCAAAACCCTTAGGAGTGTCGTCCTTCTGCCCTTTTTACAGTTTTTTTTGGTCCTGAGAATTGAACTCAGGACCTCGCCCTTGCCAGACGTGGTGCTTGAGCTGTCCTGGCCCCTGCCCCCCTATTTGATCCAGGCTGCCCAGGGCGGGCAGCACTCACGCCCTTCATCCTAGTGACTTCGAGCCCAGCCCTGCACTGTGACTCAATCCCAGGGTCACAACTCAAGGTCCAGCCACCTCTGAAAAGCCTCACCTAGGACCGCGTGAGGCTTGGGGGACATGCAGACACAATCCATGGCACACGTACCTGTGTGTAGATGCATGTATCTCTCCGCCTCTGTGTCGTGCAATTACATACATGACCTAGCTTTGTAAGCTTTTTTGACTTTTTAAAGCAGCTTTGATTCTTCCCTTGAAGATAGTGGAAGCTTCTCAATATGAAGTCAGGTCATTCTTTACTGTGTTTACCATCTGGAATTATGTGCAGTTAAACTGTCTAGCCAGGCTTTCTAGACAAGACCTACAAAGCAGCACATTCTATGAAAAATGGCAGTGTATAAAATGCAATATAAAAATACCCTGTTTGCCCCATTCTGTAAAGTTAAGCTTTCTCCAATTCACCCTAAAAATATTCAAGCCTCCCACAGTGGACGTGAGGTTTTTGACACTCTGGTTTCCAGATGTCCTGCTGAGTTGCACAGAGAGCAATGAAAAACAGACAGCTGGTGCCTGCCTGTCACTTATCAATTACAAAGCTGGCCATAGTTATCAGTCAGTAACACAGTTACGTATGTGTATACACAGCAACTGTATATGTATTATATGGGTATCCATGTATTTATATACAATAAACATTTGTATGTTTTAAAATACTTTGTCATTTTTATATTTTATATTGTACAAGTATATAATGCATTTATATGTAAATATTTATGTGAAATGTAAATATTGATAAAATGTTATATATATAATGTATATATATGCTGTATATTGTTTTCACGGCAACCCCGCGGGTAGATGGGCTTTCCTCACAGATGCGGAGAAGTGGACGTGTGACAGAGTCCTCAGTTTTCCCACCTTAGACGTGGCCTGAGTGAGGGCAGGGCCTCTGGGGCGCAGCCGTCTCCCCAGCCTTGTTGCGCTCCTGGTCTGGGGCGGAAGGTGACCTTCAAGCAGTCCTGAGCACAGCCCGAGCGGGAGGGAGCAGTGGAGCTCCGGGGCCTCTGCGCCTGTCCAGTTTCCACTTCCCGCTGAAGGGCGTCCCAAGCCGGGGGACAGGTGCTCCAGTGGGGGCCAGAGCCCACGCCTCCCCTGTGCTGTGGCGTTTGGAGCAAAGCAAGACGGAGCCTTCGTCCTAAACGTGCGAGGAGCAGACTGGTGCCGCACAAAGCTGGAGCTCACACAGCGACTCACTTCACAGAATTCACCCCTTAACTCACTCTCAGGGTGCCCTCCCTCCTCCTCCTCACACCTCCTCTTCTTCTTTTTCTTCATCCCCCTCGTTTTCCTTACTCTTCCTCCGTTTCTTCATTTTCCTCCTCCTCCTCTGCCTCTTTTTTCTCCTCTTCCACCTCTCTCCCTCCTCCCCACCCCTTTCTT
>PVJX010018544.1:0-36217 GCA_004027295.1 Dolichotis patagonum
CTTGTTCTCCCAGCACCCCAGTCAACCACATGGTGCAGGACCCAAGCCTCACTGTTTGAATGTCCACTTTGTATGCTTTAATTTTTGTAACATGAACACTTCTAAAAGGGCAATATGTAATTTATCAACTAGTGATTTCTTACTGTTTTTTTTGAAATTCTGTATTATTTCTACCCTTTTTTCTGTTTTGCTTTTTTATTCTCTTTAAATAAAATTTTAAAATATTAAATTAAATTAAAAAAATAAAAACATAATGTTAGCAACTAAACAAGGAAGTCAATTTTTTTTTTTTTTTTTTTTGTCTTTTTGAGACAGGGTCTCTCTATGCATTTCGGGCAGGCCTTGAGCTCACTTTGTAGCCAAGGCTGGTCTTGATCTCACATCGATCCTCCTACCTCAGCCTCCCAAGTGCTGGGATTATAGGGGTAAGCCACCATGCCCGCCTAAGGAAGTCAATTTTGATTGGTTCAAGGACTGTCAATACCTAACAACAAATAAAAAGGAAAACCATATGAGTCATTCCGTTTTAAATCCTAAAAGCATTATTGAAAGCATAAATTTTAAGCTTAATTTTAAATTATCTATTAAATTATTAATAGTTAGATTTTAACCTTTGTAAGGAAAGAATTTGCCCCATCAACTTCTTTGAAATTTTACTTTGTTTTAAATAGACTCAGCTGTTAATAGCTTTGTTCCCAGCTTCTCACAATGGGGGGGGGCGGAGAACAGCCTTCATAAACAAGACTGTAAAAAGGCAAATGTTTGGGAACCAGTTCTTCTTTATTAAAAAAAAAAAGAACTTCCAGTCCATTTGTTTCAGTCTAGCAGGGAAAGAGAATCTGTACGCAATTATTCCCCATTGCCTTGGGGTTTTATTACATAAACAAATAATGATATGCTCACTTGACAATAGTTGACTGACTCTTGCATATTTTGCTTCCTTATTTATAAATTGTTTTAGAGGAAAAATGCAGTTCTCTTTGACATGAATGTGAATGCAGCAAAATAAAGTCAGTTTTCCTAATTGTGTAAAATTTGGATGTAGGTTCCTGTTTTATATGTTCCTGTTTCCTCACGTACCCTCAAATAAATTCATATTTAAAAGACAAAAATTTGCCAATACTATGGTTAGAAAAGGAGTAAGCTTGCAAATCCATACAATTCCACGTCACGGGGAATTGTTGACGGGGTCAAAGGAGGAATTTCATTCCGTTTTACACATCACTTAGGAGAAAGTCATCCGTGAATGTGTAGTTCACACTCAATGACGTCTCCCCTAAATGAATCTTACTTCACTAAACAATCTTTGATTTACACAAATTGAATCTCCTGTTTCTTTTTTGTAGGCTTGAGTACCTTTCTAAAATTTTAGGAAGCATTTTTTTTTTTTTTCTAGAATTGGCCATTCTTTCAGCAAGTATTTTGGAAAGTTGTAACGATCCAATGCACGTGACACACATTCTAGCTCTCAGCCTGCTCAGACAGAGCTGGAATGATCTTCGTTTCACTCCCGAAGGGGTTTGGCATATCCAAGAGCAGCAACATGGTTCCGCATCAAGTAGTATGGATCACGAGCTACCTCGAACATTCAGGAATCTTTCTTTCTACATTTTTCTGCAAGAAAAAAAGAGACTTCAAGCTCTGCCTTCCCAGTTAGATGCAAGCACCACCCTGACACTTTATATACCATTTTAACGCCGTTTTCTTTTCTAAATGTACAAACAGCCCACAGGGAGCATGTAATAACATCCTCCTCCTCCTCGCACCTCCTACTCCCTTCTAAGGGATGAAAAACTAAAGAAAGTGAACAAGTAGATAAGCCAATTTAAGAAACTGTGGGTGAGGTTTGAAACCTGTTTGAGGATATAAAAGCTTCCAAACCATCAGACCCTCAAACCATGAAAAACTTTGGTTCTCACTGTGAAAAATCATGGCTCTTAGAATTTACACTACACAGTTTACACTTAACCATATTGTTAACATATATTGTTCTCTTTCCACGTAAAACATTCACATTTTCTCAGGCTTTAAGAAAGAGGTGGAGTTAGGTGTGGTGACATATCCTTGTAATTCTAGGGCTCTGGAAGCTGCAGGAGGAGGATCCCAAGTTCAAATCCAAAGCGGGCCACTAATAACTTACTAAGACGTCTCAAAATAAAAAATAAAAAAGGCTGGGGATTTGTTCAGCTGCTAGGGTCCTAAGCACAATACTCAATATTAGACATGGAGGGAAGGACAAAGGGAGAGAGAGAGAGAGAGACATTCTTACTTTGCAAAGTACATGAATTTTAGAAGGATTTTCTGGTAAATTATATTTTTACAGAAAAGAACATAATTAAAATAAACCATTGGCCTTAATAATCTAAAAGAATCTTGCAACAAATGTAAACAATCACTAAAAATTACAATCATCTCCCAATATCCATGGGGAATTGGTTTCAGGACATCCCAGGAATCTATGGATGCACAAATCTCTTATATAAAATTCTACAGTGTTTGCTTTTAACCTAATGATATAGAGGAATGAAATTCTTGACCTACTATATGTCTGATACGAGTTCATATTCTCTAAAATCAAAGAATGAATTTTAGGAACCATGGTGGTTAAGAGCAGAAATATTTATTGAGAGAAAGAAAGCTTCTGTCAGAGAGAGACAGAAGAGTTCCCAAATGGGTTGCCAAAGATTCTGTCTTTTCTAAGGATTATTATAGAGCAAAACCATGAAGTGAGATGGGTTCAAGGTGGGGAAAACTAGGAACTTGAAACTTGAAAGGCAGATGGGCATGAGGTGGGACAGAACTATTGGTCACCCAATAAGTTTAATTGTTCAGGTAGAATTGACCAAATCAGGGACAAATGGGGGAAGCGAGTCACGTAGCAAGTGAGCATTCTTACAAATCAGTGACTCTTCCGGTAGGGGGTTGGGATGGTGACTCCTGGCTTCTCCAGGTGATCCATACCTATTTCCTAATGTTTATACTTAGACTGTGGTTGTATTTGTTTTGCCTTCTGTCTTGAGATCTGGCCCACAGCAAGAGGTATGTGTCTCCTCCAAGGTCACAAGACATTTGGTTCTTTGTGCGGGCTTCCTCGAGGGCCTAGCCTTGCCTGACTACCTATAATAAGTATTTCTATCTAACTCAGCTGCCTGTAACATTATTACACCCTCATATATGCTTTAAATCAACCTTAGGTTATTTATAATATTCAATAAAATTTAAATGCTATGTAACTACTTGGGATCAACAAAAAAGAAAATAATCTGTATATGTTTAGTACATATGCATTTTTCTCCCAATATTTTCAAGCCCAGGTTGGTTGAAGTACAGACACAGAAACCATAAACACATAAATGATATTATTTAATTAGGTTTCCTTGGTGCTCAGTATTCTAGTATCCAAACATATTTCTATTTTTTCCCTTGTTCATTGTCTGTTTCTCCAGAATGACACCAGAATGACAATTTAAAAACTTCAAAAATATTTTTCTGTTTTCTTTGCTTTATTCACTATTCTAGAACACAATAAGAGCTCAGTAATTTTTTTTCTGAATGAATAAAAATGTGCCACTCACTAGCCACATATTTTCTCTCTCTTTAGAAAGCCACCTGAATGTATATCTGCCTGTCATAAAATCTTACGCCATTTTTCACTGATTCAGTTTAGCATTGCTTTATGGCAATTAGACATCAGCTCACTAGCCAAGTACCTCAGAGATACCCCCACGGCTCCAGTGTGCTTACGTCATCAAAGTTACTCCCCCGAGTTTTCACATGACTCCCTTGATAACAAATCTAAGACATCTGTAAGAGGTGTGTTTAGACCAGCTGATGACTTTTGGAAAATTTTACAAGTTGTGAAATTATTAATTATAAACCAAGAACCAACAGTTACTCTGACATAGAATCAGTTGCCCTCAGTTCAAACTATGAGCATCAGCAGATGCACAGAAATGCTGATACAAGCTTGTCACTCTCAAAAGCAGAGCCAAACAGGGATTTTCCTAAGACACATTCAGCACGGAAAGGGAATTAGACAATTTTTAACACATCTGTTTCATCCTCTATCTGCCTGCATAGTGATTATCAGCAGTGGAAGCTCTGACGGATGGTAGTTCATAGAACAATTGTTTCTCATGCCTCTAATCTATTTATGAGCACCAAACTTCCCTCCTGCCATCAATACTTCTACCCCAACCTGAGCCGGAGTTCTGGGGTCTTCTGTTCTCCTCAAAGCAACTTTTCATGTTATTTTGAAGAAATTGCACTCATGTAGAAAATGTTTCCCAACCTGCCTCATTATGAGAATCATCTGAATATTTAATATTCAGTTTCCAAAAATTACCAAAAATGCTATGAACATCAGCAGGAAAATCAAACAAAGAAACAAGGAAAACAACAACAGACAAATGTTGGGACCGTGGATTATAAAATGAGTCCAGGGGACATCTAGAGTTTGTTCTTGTCCTGCCCTTGAGCCAGGTTGGAATGTGAAACACCCCACTCTTTTCTGGTCACATGTGGAAGCCCTACGGCTAATGACTGTGGTGGTGCTCACAGGGCAAGATAAGATCTGCCGAAAGATAAGGCACCTAGGGAAATTACAATTTCCTCATTGCCCCGCTCCCTCTCATCTTTTCCCTTGCCCTTGCAAGAAGGTACTGTTCTTACTAGCCCATGGTAATTGACCTTACTGTTCCTGGAAACACCCACTGTCTTTCACCCATTGTTTTTGACTCAGATGTAATGAATGAATGCCAGGTTCTGGGTACTTCATGACCTTTGGTTCACCAGCAACAACTGGTCATCCCAGATCCCTGTCTGTACCTTTATTCTGTCTCTTGCTTTCTGCCCGCCATGCGCTGTAACTCCAGGCAAGAGATTGGAGTCCACTGAAGGGATCTCTGATAAGCAAATACCCAAATTTGTATACCAGTGTTAGGCAGATGCTCTATTGTGGCGCTACACCCTCAGCCCCAGTATACCAATGCTCATGGAAGTATTATCCACAATTGATAAAAGATAAAAATAACCCAAGTATCCATTAAAGGATGAGCAGATAAAATATGGTATATACATGCAACACAATATTACTCAAGCTTAAAAAGAAATGAAATTCTAATGCATATTATAACATGGATAAACTTGGAAAATATTATATTAAATAAGTAAGCCACACAAAAATGACAAATATTGTATAATTCCATAATATATGGTACCCAGAGTAGTCAAATTCATAGAAACAGAATGGTGGTTACCAGGGTTTGAGAAAGGAGGAAATGGGGAATTAGCATTTAATAGGTACAAGGTGTTAGTATGGGCTAGACATAGACCCCCTGAGATGTTTAAACTCAGACCGGGAAGGACCCAGGGGCCCCACACTCCAAGATCGGAGGCCAGGCTGGTTGTGGCTTTTGGAGGGTACTGGGTTTGAAGGTGCTGGCATTAAATCCAATGGTCTGCTGTAGCCCCTCGACCCATCACCTAGATGCCTACGTTCAGCACAGAGCTCAGTATCCTACCTGCCTTCCTCCCATACCCATGTAGGCGGGGATACACCCTGGCTTGACAGTTTCAACCTGGGGCGTGTGGACAGCAGGCCTCTGGAACAGTGCCTGAGGATACTTTTCAAACCTATAGGCTGTAAAACTAGGCCAAGAAATCCATGACTTGGAGTGCACAGAGGAACACAGAAACTGGGTGCTGTCAGAGTAAGTACAGTCCTAAGAGGGAAATCATTGGCGACTGTGCTCAGTGGGAAAAACAAGACAGGATATAGCACTCACACACACCCTCACCCTCACCTCATGGTTTTGTTCTATGAAAGTCCCTAGAAAAGACAGTCTTTGGCAGCCCACTCGGGACCCCTTCTGTCTCTCTCAGACAGAAGCTTTCTTTGTCTCAATGAATATATTCTGCTCACAAGAGACATTATGGTAACCACTGTTGATTTGCTGTTGTCTTGTTTTGAGATCCTGTGTTGATTGCATTGTTTTGTTCTGATCTGCTTCATTCTGTTTTGTTTTGTTTTATTCTCTTTAAAATAAAAAAAAATATATTCTGTTCTTAACCACCTTTGTTCCTATAATTCATTCTTTGATTTTAGAGAACAAGAATTCTTATCAGACACCCAGTAGGTTGGGAGTTTCATTCCCCTATATCATTAAAATAGGATACTTTATTTCACTTTTCTCTCCTTTTCATCTTCCTTTTATTTTTCATATTTTAGAATTTTCAAATTTCTTTCATTCTCTCATTCCCCACTCCCTCTTATCTTTCTAAGTATTATTATATTACTATTAAGCTTTGTTAATGATTAATTAGCTCTATGCTATTATCGTTAAATTCTTTTCTGATGTTAATGTTGCAGTTTGTAAATATATATGGCATGCCAACACTTGGTTATTATGGATCTCTTTTCTATGGTTAAGGGTGGTACAGTGATAGCTTTTATTGATTTTTATGCCAATGTCCAATTTCTCTTTCCCTATAGGTTGCTGTTGATTGTTTCTACTGCCAGAAAAGCAAAGTTGGTCCTATTAATTGGTTTTCACTGTATGCCAATATCTGGTTTGTCTTTGTGTCATCAAAAATAAATGTGGTATTTATATATAATGGAGTATTACTCTGCCATAAAGAAGGTTATATTTGAGTCATTTGTAGGGAAATGGATGCACCTTGAGACCATAATACTAAGTGAAATAAATCAGAATCAAATAGTTTCTTTTATATGAAAAATCCAAAGTATGAAGACCAAAATAATAGGAGGTAGATCTTTTTAAAAGAGAAAGGAATCAAGAGATGGAGGAGAGAGTTGAGGGGAAGGGGATAAAAGAACTAAGATGTGTTATCATACATGTACCAACTTCCCATGGTGAATATAAATCTTATGCACTGCAAACATGTACTAATAAAAATGAAATTTTTGCTGGGTATGGTGTCATACACCTGTAACCCCAGCACTCAGAAGGCTGAGGCAGAAGGATCGCCCTGAGTTCAGGGTCAGCCTGGGATACACAGCAACTTCCAGGTCAGCCTGAACTATATAGCAAGATGGTGTCTCAAAAGCAAACAACCAAAAACACAAAAAAAAGAATTTTAAAAAATTTCATTGCATAAAAGGACCCACCTGCCCCCCCTCCACCTTGCTGAAAAAAGTGATACAAACATAACAAAACAAAAAATATGAGAGTAATTAGAAAATTATCAATGGACAAGCCATTCTAACCAGGAGAAAAATAACTAATAAACAAGTAAAAAATTCACAATGAATTTTAGAAATTTTAGTGAAGTAAGCATATCTATGGAAACCACACACAAAGCAGAACCATAAGAACTCTGGGAAAAGATAGAGATGACAAAAAGAAGTAAAATGTGAACCCAAAGAAGGTACAAAGTGTAATACATTCAACAGATATAAAGATGAAGTCAGGAACAGAAGAATAGACACAGAAGGAAAACACAGAATATAAAAATAAAAAAGTAAAAAAACAGTTTAAAAGACAGAAAATTTTACAGGAAATAAGTTGAGAAATGTCAACATTCGAGTACTAAAAATTAGAGAATATTCACCCAAAAAGAAATAGCTCAGTAAAATTGTTGGATTGAAATGATAGAGAATACTTTAGACAGCCAAACCAAAATCTATCAAGATAGATAGATAAATTTTATAAGATTTCCTTATAAAAGATAGATAGATAGATAGATAGATCTATCTATCTATCTTTTATAAGGAAATAATAAGAATGACCTCAGAATTCCCCAAGAAATATTCAACTTCAGAAGACATTGGAGGTTTGATTAGATCCAGATATCACTCCTTGGGGTTGTGGGTTGGTTTGAAGATTCATCGATTAATTACTTAATTCAACAAACAAACATTTAAAACCACTAACTGCCTGTTTGTGTGGATAACAGAAGTGTCATCTGACAAGATATTTCCTTGTGAAGATTAAAAACTAAGGGAAAAAACAAACAAGTAAATAAACTCACAATCTAATAAAACTAAAAAGTCCAGATAGAAACAATAGGTAGAACATAGCAGCAACGTAAAGGGTTTCAGGAAGTAGTAAAAGACAGTCTGGATCATTTAGGGCTGGATCATTGTGAAATTTTACTGTAAATTGTAGGTGATAGATGGGTTTAACTTTGGGAGTAAGGAGGAAGTGAGTGTGAGTGTGTGTGTCTGTGTGTGCACATGTGTGACGTGTGTTGTTCTTTTCCCAGTATTTCATGTGTTAAAGTACAATAATTTATGAAAATACTTAGCTTTGAAACAGAGTGGACTCCCTTACCTGATACCTCCCTGACCGTTGAGGGATATCTAAAATCTTGGATAGTTTTGAACCTTACGTATACTAAGGTTTGTTTTTTTTTTTCCTATCTATGCTTACCTAGGGTAAAGTTTCATTGATAAATTAAGTACATTAAGAAATGAACAATAATGATAAAATTGAAAATTATCATTAAATATTCTAAGGAAAGTTAGGTGATCCCCCTCTCTGAAATTTTCTCTTTAATATTTTCAGACTACAGTTTATTATTAAAGGTAAAACTGGATAACAAGGAACTACTGTAATCAAATTTGTTGATTTTTTTTCCCCTTATAGTTGAGGCTTTCATTCTGCTCGAGAAATTCTGCCTAACTCAAAATCATAATGACATTCTCCTATGTGTCCTTCTATTAACCTTTTCATTTCAATCCTCATATCTAAAATTTTACTTCATCCAGAGATCACTCTCTTTTGTGGTGTTGGTTCTTTCTATAAAGTTAGTCAATTTCCCCCAGATTATCCTCCTAATAATCCATCTTTTCTCTTCATTCAGGGGCAAATTTGGTTTGTTGGAAATTCGCTAGCTGTTCTGCAGAGAAGCAAGATTAGAAGTAGGAACACCAGGCAAGAAGTATTATTAGAGTCTCTAGAGAACAAGGAATAAGCAAAGATAGTACCATCTAAGGGGGGCAGAGAAGATTTTCAAATTTGAGACATTTCTGAGGTTGGAAATGTGACATGGAGAGAAATCAGGGACTTTAATTTTACATTCGGAGCACTATAAAACTAGAAATGGTTATTACCGAGGTAAGACTGGGAAGGGGAACATTTTGAGAGGAAACAATGAACATAGTCACAGAGGTATCAAAGTGAAGAAGCCCACAGCTAGGTTTTGCTTGAATATCACATTACTAAAAAGGTATGTGTGTGCATGTGATTTTGTGTGTATGTGTGTGTATGTGTTGTGTTTAAGAACTGGAAGATCTCCTTCCTCTGTCAAAAGATCAGAGGGAGCATGCTGCTACATGCTTATAATCCCCGCATTCAGGAGGCTGAGGCAAGAGGATTGCTACAAGTTCAAGGCCAGCCTGGACTACATACACAGGGAGTTCAGGATCACCCTGGACTACACAGTGAGATTTTATCACAAAACAAAAACAGACGAAAAAAGAGATCAGAACCACATAGTACCCAAACTACTTTTTCGATCTTTTTGTTATGGCTGCAGTCCTAGGGATTGAACCCAGGGAGCACTAAGCTATATCCCCAACATTTTTTTAAGACAGCTTCTCATTAATTTATTCATGCTGGCCTCAAACTTTTGAGATTCTCTTGCCTTAGCTTTCCAGAATTCTGGGGATACAAGCAGATGTTACCATGTCAAATTCCGAAACCACATGTCTGCCAGGCTTCAGCTGAATGGAACCAACCAGCACCACCAACCACTTCAGTGTAGCATGAGGGTTCCCAAATACCCCTCCACCCTGGACCCTCAACTCCTACAGACATGTGGGTTTGGCATTCTGGGATCTTGGTATATACAGTGTGATGAGGAGTGGTTTTTTTTTTTTTTTTTTTGGAGGGGATTAGAAAAAAGGCATAGTGTTTGACATTAAAATGTCTTGAATCCTGGATGAATTGTTCTAAATGTCCGTTTCATGACTGGCAGAATGGGCATAACACATGCTCCTCCCAGGACTTAAGAGAATTTAATGAGAAAATGCACGTAAAGTTCAATATTAATTGTTAATGAGTTACAAATTTAAAAACAATTAAAGGGTAAAAGTACAATTTCAAAAGAGAGGCTTGAGCATGATCCCTAAAACACAAAGATTGCCCCAGATTTATGACCTCCTTGATAATGGCAATATCAGAACCCATTCTTCTCTGCATTCCATCTCCACTTTGCTAAATCTCTGACAGTTGACAACACAAAGAGCTTAATAAATATTTGCGAAAGGATGGAGATGAATAGAGGTAAGAATGAATGAAGAAGCTGGAAAAAATACTTTCTTTCATTTGTAAGACAGAAGAAAATAGAAGTAACCTATTAACCTGTTTGTTCCTGCTAATCTAGAATCTGCCTTCCTTCCACTAAAAATGTTAAATAAGTCATACAGTTATATTCTGTACACACAGTTCCCAAGAAAAGATTTTCAAACAACATGTAGTCATGTTGGTTGAAAAATAAATCTCTAAGCTTCCTTGGGCACAGAACTATTTGGACAGTATGCAGACAAGAATTCAATATGTGTAAACAATACTCACAAAAAATAACCAACAAATAAAAGGGGATTACAATTCTGATTTGGTGCGAAATGCTTCACATAAAAGATAGTTTGGTGAGGATCCATGTATAGTTTTTTGTTGCATGTGCTCTACCTCTAAGCTGTACCTCCAGTTCCTTGCCAATTTATATTTGGGAAGAAATCAGGACCAAGAGAGAGAGAAAAAGGTAGCTGCCAAGGGGAAGGGCTATTAAGAATATGCTATTATGGTAACAAGAATGGATGCTGCGTTCAAACTTGGATCATTAAGAACTTTTGTGTTTAAAACCTAATTGTTTTACACTATCTCAACCAAAAGCGAATTATGTATGTGAGGCTCTGAGTTCCACCCCAGCACTGCAAAAAACAAGCAGACAATAAAACCCTAACAAACATGGTAGCAGTCATATAACTACCAGCCATACATGGTTCAATGAATGTGCATTAATTTTTTCATTATGAACAAAGAGTAGTTAGGGCATCATTGGTTACATTTTAGACATCATTCAGGAATCAGGACATCACAAAACTCAGTGTTTGTGCCTGGCAAAATACATGTGTCAAAGGTTTCACCACCAAAACGATGGTGTTAAGAAAGTGGGCTGTGAAGAGGTAATTATGTTTAGATGAGATCATGAGACCACATAGGATCCAATTAGTGCCCTTATAAAAAGAAACACAATCTCCCTCCCTTCCCCTCCTCCCTCTCTTTCTGCGTCCTCCTACTTCTCTCCTTCCCTCTAAGCTAGGAAGACAGCCTTCACCGGGAATTGATTTTGCCAGATTTGCAGGTGCCTTGGTCTTGTACTTCCTAGCCTCCAGAACTGTGAGAAATAATTGTCTTTTGTTTAAGCCACCAGCTCTGTGGTATTTTGTTAGAGCAGGATGAGCAAAGAGAGAAACATTGCCAAAAAGAAAGAGATCTAAAAGAGGCTGAGGCAAAAATATGATGCAGAGTGTGTCATGGACAGAAACCTTTTCAAAAACATTTAATTGGGGAAATTTCTTAAAATTCATGAAATGAGAGAATAGAAAGTGCTCCTATGTGTTCATAGTCAAATTATTATCAACATTCTGCCATCTGATTACATGTTTTTCTATGTACTTTTTCTTTTAGCTTTATTTGATAGAATATTTTTTAAGGCAAAATCAAGACGTACCATTTTACTCACAAATATTTCTGTATCTCTAAGCAATAACATTTTTTAACAACATAACCACAATAACTTTATTATACCTCATAAAATTAACAACAATTCTTAAGCCAATGTCTAGTCCAGGAGAAACCTAGCTTTATGAGAGTGTAGACTAATGGGTCAAGTCCACAAGTGATAGTCCTTTGTTAAGAATTTTTAAAGAGGAGAATTTCAAAACTCAAACTTGCAATCTCATTTTTCTTGTCTTGCTCTGCAAATACAAATCTGGGCACTCAGATTCCAGAAGAGGATAAAAATAGGCTGTGAATCAAAACCATTAATCATATCTGTTATTTTTAGTTATCTGTTTCTTCCTGATATTTTTAACTCTGCATCAGTTTAATATATATGATCATATTTTTTCAGGGGAAAGATATTTTAGATCAATCATGGAAAATTTTGACCAAAAAGTAAATTTGAACCTGACATCGGGTGTTTGTCTCAGCCTGTAACTGTGCCCTTACACGAGGTTTATTTTGTAACTCAGAAAGTACTGAGTTAGTAGTTACAAAATATAAAAAATAATTCACATCTAGAAATGTAAAAACTCAAAAAAAAAAAAACCCAAAAAACATGATACATGGGCAACAGGTCACTTTACCTCTGTATTAAAAGCACAGAAATTTGAAAGAATATTTGGCTTTGGATGAACTTAGAGTCAAAACACCAGTGTTTGTATTTTCACTGGAATGTTTAGAAGAACTCATCTATACAACAACACATGTATACATACAACTCATACACACGTACAAGTACAACTCACATATACAAGTCCTCAGTGGTATTTGTTGATTGGATTTCATGTTGGAACTAAAATTTTCCTACATAGCAACCATTCAGTTTTTGACTATGTAAAATGCAATGGATACGTGTTATTCTACATCCTGGGACTAAGAAGACAACCTTCCCTCATTCACATGTTTGTTCTGCATTCAGTACACTATTTGCTATTACAAATCTGTACTTTATATTCAGAATTGTGTTAGCTTCCTAACACAGTGATAAAACAGCTGTGACAGAACTTATGAGGAGCAACATTCATTTTGGCTGATGGTTTCCATGGTCAGGTAGCCCTGTCATTTTTGTTCTGTGGTGAGGCAGAACACTATGGCAGGAGCACATGCCAGAGGAAGCCACTCACCTCAGAGCAGCTGGAAAGCAAATAGAGAGAGAAAGAAGGAATGGACCCAATATCTCCTTCAAGGACACACCCACAGTGACGTACCTTCCTCTCACTAAGCCCCACCTCCTAAAGGTCCCACCACCTACCAACAGCACCACAGGTTGGTGACCAAGATTCAGGCAGCATCTGTATGTCTGTGAGTGCAGACATGCACATGCCTACTCCACCACAGTTCTGAACGCCAGAGAACTGTCTACAGGTAGGGCATGATGGGAGCATTTTCTTTATAGAAAAGCATTTAGCAAACTTTCTGTTTACACATTAGTGAAGTACTAACTCTTCCAGATGGACAGTCTACTTAATAAAGTTGCCATGCCTCTCTGAAGATTTTTACTGTACTCTTTCCTGGCCTGAAAGTCATCAGACCTAAGCACTGTTGATGTTATCATGTGAGCTTCTATCACATACTAACTTATGCACAAACACATTCTATCAGCCTACATGTTTTGCTACAGGCACAACATCACTCCCAACAATAACACCATCAATAGAGCAATGTCACTAGACTCCATCCCTCCTGTATTTTACAGGAGGATTATATGGCCAGAATCAAAAACAAACATAAAAATTGGCTTGGTGTTTGTAAGGTTTGTGCTTCTGTCAGTCATCTTTGTGAATCGGGACAGTGCCTTTCTTACCTGCATTCCCTCAAGGTGGTGCCTCACAACCACATGCAGGGTTAAAAAAAATACAAGTTGGCCAGGCATAGTGATGCCCACCTGTAATCCCAGATACTTGGGAGACTGGACCAGGAGGATCCCAGCTTGAGATCAGCTGGGGCAATTTGTCAAAATTCTGTCTTAAAATGAAGAAATGTTAATAGGGGCTAGAGATGGAGCTCACTGATAGTGTGTTTCCCTATCATGTGACACCTTGGACTCAATTCCTATAACAAGAGTAAAGTAAAATAACAAGAAAAGTTCTCAAGACCATCCAAAGCCTTTATAAGAAGCTCTAGAGGGTAAGATCAGAACTGGTAATCTTAGAAGTTCCTTTGGTACTTGCACTGTTGGCCAACACCAGCAGTGTGTGAGGGTCACTGTTCACAGTACCCAGAACAGCACTCTATCCACAGTAATTCTAAATAAACGTCTGAGGAATAAATAAATGAGTTACTGGAAAGGCAGAAACTCCACATGCTGTGACCATATCCAAGGTCTATGGATCCATGTATCTTCCAAGTATCTTGCATATTGCATGATCTGGCCTAGACAGCTGCTAGCTCAAAGCTGATTTGTGATGCCTGACTCCATTTTGTTCCTGAGCTATAAGGAATAATCCCACTCTGCTGAGAAATAGTGAGAAGGGAAATCTGCCTTATTTATTGCTCCACTCATAAAGTAAGGAGACTGATATCAAAACCCAAGCTACATATAAATATGTACTGGCATACAATACAGCATTAAAATAATTAACTGGGAGATTAAGCTAGGAAGCTAACAAGGCTCCAGCACTTTAGGTTCCTACATAAGCAAGTAAAAATCCAGCTCAGTATAAACAGTTAAACAAATCTTAAGCTTAATCAATCAGAAGACACTGACTTTAACTAGAGACTTTGCCAATCAAAAGCTGCCAATTAACCACTTCTACTTTATCCAATCAAATATTCTTTTCATGCTCATTTGAATACATTATAGAAGTTTTCCCTTTGCATCCCCTCTGTGGAACACTGAGCACTGCTTGTGGTCTGGTGCTACAGCATTCATGAATTATTGAATGTTCAAATAAACTCATTAAATTTTGATGTGCCTGATTCTCTTTTGACAATAGTAGCTAAACTGAACATAGATCAACCATACGATTCAGCTATCCAACTTCTGGGTGTAAATCTAAAGGAAATGTAATCAGTATACCAAAGAAACACCTGTGTGCCCATATTTACTGAGGCATTATTCAAATGCATTAAGAAATATAGTCAACTTAGGTGCCCATCAAGGGATGAATCAATAAAGCAAATGTGTGCACATATACGCACGCACACATGAATATTATTCAGCCACAAAGAAGCCTGTTATTGCAGGAAAATGGATGTAACAAGTGGACGTCATGTTAAATCAAATGAGTGAAGACACAGAAATGAAAATGGTACATGTTCTCTCTCCATTTGGGAGAGGGGTTGAAAAAGCTGGCTCAAATGTACAATAATGATTACTAGAATTTG
The DNA here is from genome assembly GCA_004027295.1 of Dolichotis patagonum. Taxonomy (NCBI): domain Eukaryota; kingdom Metazoa; phylum Chordata; class Mammalia; order Rodentia; family Caviidae; genus Dolichotis; species Dolichotis patagonum. The sequence goes on from PVJX010018544.1 coordinate 15,081, forward strand.
GAAAAGATTGGAGAGGGGAAGGTGTGGGTAAAAAGAGGCTGGATAACAGATAACAAAAACAGGTAAAAGGAACAAGTTCTGGTGTTTCAGACAGATGACTATAGTTCACAACTATTTCACATATTATGAAGCTCTAGATAAGAGCTCAAAGGCTCCAAATTAAGAAATGGTAAAGAAAGGGAAATACTCATTATTGTGATCTGATCAGTGCATGCTGTATACGTGTTAAAATATCACATTGGATCCATTAATATGTATAATTACATGATAGTAGAATTTTAAAAATTAAAACAATAAGTACTTACTGACCACGATATATATGGCATGTATCAGTATGAATACTGAAACAAATTGATCACAGACTTAGTACCATCTCTTGGAAATTTCAATGCTGGAAACATAAAAGGATGTCTTATATCCTGTGCTGGGAACTTTACAAAATCTGTTTATTCACTCCTCAGAGCAATCCTATAAGGAAAAGATGTACTATTGTCTCTATTTCACTGGTGAATGAGTCTCAGCTAATGGTCATAGGGTGGCAGAATTTGGATTTGAACTTTTATTGTTGACTCAGAATGCAAGCTATTGCCACTAATCTACAATACATGCAAGTACAATGGAGGCCACTGTCCATTCGGTATCCACTTAAGAAGCACTAGGTTCTGGTATAGTTGTAGATCATCATGATCTCTGTCTTTCCGCAGCTTCTAGTTTTAGTGGTAAGGCAGATATTTGGTAGTGAGGGCTAATGAGTAAAATGAAGGAAAACTGCATGATACCATATTACAACCAGTAACCTACCTGTTGAAGACAAGACTGTCTAGACATTTTCAGTCACGGTTAGGCAGGCCATGGTGACAAATGTAGGGATTATTGCACTGTGATCTCATAATGTGGCAGAGACTGGGCTCTGATTTCAACAATGAAAAGTGGAGATTTATAACCAGAGAGCTGGAGGCTCTCTCACTGAGACACAGAACATTTCATTCTCTGACTGGTAACAACTTTTAACATTATAAAGGCATGAGCATCAGCCATGGACTATACTAGCTTGTTAATAAAATGTTAAATTTGATACTTATAATACTTACAAAGCAGCTTTAGAATGCTTGCTTTTTGAAATCACTATTGCAAGAATAACTCTTTGGTTTTTTAAGATAACAATGAGAAATTTTCTCTGGAAATAACAATTTGAGGAAATTGGCTGTGCTTATCTCTTGCCATCCTAATTTCAGCATTCAAATCCCCTTTGAATAGTCACTGGGTTATCATTAGAGCCTCCTACCAGAGCTGCTCCTATATCCAGGCAAACCATTCTGTATCTTTCAGCTAACTAATGTTTTAAATACTAACTTGATATCTCCAGCAGCTAGCACATTGCTTAACACACAATTTGAACTCATCTAATGCCTGCTGGAAAACAAACAAGTGGACAAACAAAGCAACTACGGAAGAATTCACATTGGGCTGCACTTCATATGTGACATCAATAAAATGCACAAATTTTGCTTTGCCTACATAAGAGCCTAGTTAAACCGTCCATGGGATCCTATCACACCTGTGATAAAATGCAAACTGTTTATGAGACTTTGGAATTTGGTTTCTGATCACTTTTGAAGTTTTGCTTTTTTGCCCCTTTCCTTCTTCTACAAGCCACAGAACTACCTAGATACTTTAAAATCCTCAAACATGTCATAGTGTCTTTGAGTTTTGCATGTATTTCCATACAATGTACCCTCTGTCTGGAACATTTTTCATCCTCTCTTCATGCAAACCAATTGCCTTTCTTCCAACCACAACTCACCATTATATCACTGTACACACACACACACACACACACACACACCCCTACCTCATTCCTATAAAACTACTAGGGCTCATCTGTCTGACCACCTCCATGCCTGAAAATCTGAATCAGGTGCTTTTCTTTGGGTTAACATGATAGTTTTTGATTTTCTGATTAGAGAATGTATTACCTGTGATGATTAATTTTATGTCAGTCTGGCTGAGCTATAACATCCAGATGTTTGGCATTCTTCTGTATGTTTCTGTGAGAGTGGTTTTGTTTTGTTTTGTTTTTTACTTTAATAAGATTAACATTTTAGGCTGATGCAATGGTGCACACTTGTAATCCCAGGTACTTCAGAGACTAAAGTAGGGCACTGGCAATTCTGTCTCAAAATATTTTCTTAAAGGTGGAGTATAGCTCAGTGATGAGTGCTTCCTGCTTGTTGGCATGCACAAGGCCCTGGGTTCTATCTCAGTAACACACACACACACACACACACACACACACACATTCTTTGGAGAATGTTTGTGTCTTTAGAGAATGCTCGCACACCACTTTTACTTACAATTCCTTGTAATTTCCTTTTACCTCATCCTACTCCCACTTGATTATAAGCTCCATAAGAGAAAGAATTTAAACTATTACTCATTTTTATGTCTTATAGCTGATATGTATGGTATATCATATTTAATAAACACATGTTGAAAAAAATAATTCAAGTATAGCATTCATTAAGTCAAATGCCTCATATTAAAAATAAAAACAATAATATGGATTTGACATGTGACATGACATTTATAAATAGCAAATACACAGTTTAAGGAATGGATTAAGAATTCCCATTCTGTTTATTTTCTGCAGTCTGCTTAAAAAAGAGTATACTTATCTGTCATTAGGTCACCTCTGTGTGTTAAAAGTTCTATGCAAAAAGCAATTGCAAGATTGATGCCAATTGTTCAAAGCAAAATTACCTCCAGGATGACTTAAGGGAAATTTCTTCAAATACAAGATAATGAAAGTTAATTATAATTTGTTAACAGCATGTTCTTCATTCGACTAATCTCTTATACCCACAGTTAGTGTCAAGAGATGGTTGGCTCAGAAGTTAAAGACACATTTTTCCTCTAATTCCTGAAAAAGCTTTTCTGTTTACAACTTTGGACACTGAAAAGGAAATAATTATCATTATCACCATTTTTATAGCAAACTTTTATATTTTGACCTTAGACAAAGGTCATACTGTCATATATGTAACTAGAACTTACATCTGTATGGTAATGTGTAAGTTTAAATTATTTCCTGTAATCGCATTTCACAACACTGATAAAGTTGGATAGATAAAAATTCATGCACTGCTAAATTACGGGTTCAATTTTAATCACTCTCTGAATCAGCAATCTAGCTACTTTAGTGAGGGTTTTTGGTATGAGCTAAACTAACTTACTGATGATATATTAATCATTTCAAGCAACCATAGTTTTTGAAATATAACCTGGTTTTAGTATTACCTTTTTAACAATGGATAGTGTTTGTTCATGTTTATTCCTTTTCTGTTTTTAAAGAATCACATAAAAACTACTTTGAGTCTTTGGGATATTGCTATGGTTTAGATAAGAATTCCGCCAAATGCTCAGGTGTTAAAGGTTTGGTCTCAAGGTTGGTGCTACTGAGAGGTGGTGGAATTTCTAAGAGAGGGTGCCTCACAAGCCATCTACATATGGGAGCACACCCTTGAAGGGTACAAGAACCCTAACATTCTCTCTTCCTCTGTTTCACTTCTGGACCTGAGTGAGGGTTTCCTTTGCTACAAGCTTGCACCATAATGTGCTGCCTCACTGCAGGCCCAAAAGCAGTGGGCTAACTCTAGAGACGGAAACCACTCAAACTGTGAGCCAAAATACACCTTCCCTCTTCTCAAGTTGATTATCGCAGATATTTTGCTGCACTAACAGAAAGATAACACAGAGATTTCAGTAGTACAGGTCAGGGTGCACAAGACCATGATTAAAGAAAGAGCATGGTTCACGTAACAACTTCAGTCACTGCAGTTCTAGGTGACAGGTAAGTGGAAAAGACAGACATTCCTTTAGCGAACAGTTAGGGAGAGTGTGCACACCATCCTCCAGTCTACCCTGGGGACTGGAGAATGGTACAACTTTGTGTAAATTTGGACATCAGTTCTAACTCTTGTTAGCACTGTGAGCTCAAAGTAAATTATCTATTTTGAGCTTCCATTTTACCATATATAGTACAAGCTGCTGTTTAGAATATGTACAATGGTTTAGCATAGGCCTAGCCTCCAGTAAGGATTCAATAGCTGGCAGCTATCTCAAGGCAGAAGTCAGCTCAGCACGTACAGCCAAGAGTGAATGACAGCAGTGCTATGTCTAGTTAATGCCAGGGAGCTCCTTGAGCCCAATTTTCAGGTCCCTGAAGCCTGATTCATTCCTCAGAATAAGTATGAGCTTCTCTGGCAGCAGATGAGACTCCCTTTGTATTAGTGGTTTACAGCAAAAGCATCTTCTCAGGCAAGTAGTACAGACCAAACAGATTTTAGTGAAAAGCCTGAGAGCACAACCCAGGTCTTCACTCCATTGCAAGCACCATATGGTGACCAACTGTCCTGTTTGGTCTAGACTGAGAAGTTTTCTGGGTCAGGGACTTTCAGTGCTAAAACCAGGAAGGTTCCATGAAAACTGGAATGGTTGGTCACTCTGCCTGCACTGTCTCAAAGTCGGCCACAAGTCACACATAGCCTAAAAAGGTGGCACTATGCGGTTAATCATTAGTGACTGAAACTTTGCAATTAAGAATTTAAACAAGCAGCTACCATCCTGGAGAGATTTTATCCTGTCTAAATACTAATATATATATTAGTACTAATAATACTAATTAGTACTAATAATACTAATAAATACTAATATATATATCTCCAGGTTGCCAGCTAATCAAAATGATACTAAAACTGGTTCTTACAAACACAATACATATTGTTGTTCATGTATACAAACTCAAGAGAGTTTTTCATTGGTCAAAATAATATATTAATCTGGTTCTCATACAGCATCAAAAATTTAGGGATTTAATGACAAAATGACAAAATTTCAGATTCCATCAATAAAGGGACCCTAAGAGCCAGAGGGTTGCAGTTGCTATCCCTTAAAAAAAGTTTCTAAACCTACCTGTCAGCTCTACTGCTCATGCTTTAATTATACATGCGCTAATTTCTCAGAAAACTTTTCTTGCCTAGAGGATGCCACACTCCAAGTAATTATATTATACAGATAAAACCAGTAACAAATATGTTAGATTCCTTTTAAATTCCTTTCACTGGAATCTGCCAGATCTTTTTCAGAAAGAGGGTTATATGACATATATCAAGGCCTTAACTATACTCAGCTGGCCTTAAGTGATACCCTAGACAGTCTCTCTCTTTCCTAAATGAAAGGTAAAATTAATGAGACAAGCCATCCTCCAAAATTGGATGGCATTAGACATTCTAACAGCAATTGTGCAATTGTAAAACCTGAATGTTGTGTGTACAGTCCTGATCTTTCTGCTAATATCTCAAAAGCTATTGAAGATAGGCCAGGGGTTTAGCTCAGCGGTGTAAGTGCCTGCTTGGCAAACTCGAGGTCGTAAGTTTGATCCCCGGCACCAAAAAAAAAAAAAAACAACAAGCTATTGAAGATATTAGATGACAAATCAATGACAAGTCAGACTCTAAAATCCCTGGACCTTATCCTCATCCTTCTTATGGGAAGCCATTACTAGCTCCTCTTGGTGGATATCTTTGTTGACTGTACTCATAATTGTCCTGTTGATTCTATTATTTGGCTCATGCATGCTTAATTGTTTCTTTGACTTTGTCTCCTCCAGATTTTTTTTTTTTTTTGGTACCGGGGATTGAACTCACAACCTTGGGCTTGCAAGGCAAGCACTTAAGCCACTGAGCTAAATCCCCAGCCCTCTCCTCCAGATTTAAAGCTGTATGCCTACATAATATAAAAATGCCTGGTGTCTACTGGGGCCCTTGGATAGGCCCTCTGTAGAGCAGCTCTGACTTCCAAATCAACAACTATGACCCCCTTAAGCCTGAAGGAACTAGATCAGCTATCAACCATTACTCCCTCATGGCAGTTCAGTGTACCTCTTCAGAGGACAGAACATTATAGACAGCTAAGTCAGGTAAAAATATTATGGGCAGTCAGATAGGGCTAGGCACTGGAAGGGGCCAGCGCAGAAAACCAAATACCTTGCAACTGTGGGGAAGACGTTCACCTCTCACTGTGGGCCAGAACTTAAGACAAAAGTTAAAGTTATCTATTTCCTAAGGATAAAACATCATGGATTGATATTCAAATACCTATTTGAGGAAGTCAAAAGGAGCCATTAACCCAAACTGCTACAGGAAAAAGCCCTGCTCTGTATTCATACCCACTTGCTATGTGACTCACTTCCCCATTTGATCCCGATTTAATGAATTTTACCTAATCAACTACACTTGTAAGCTTATTGGTCCATAGTTTTGTCCCACCTCATGTCCACCTTGTGATCTGCCATTCTTTTCCACCTTGGCCACCCTCTCACTTTGTGGTTTTGCTCTATAAAATCACTAGAAAATACAGTCTTTGGCAACCCACTCAGGATTCCTTCTGTCTTTCTCTCAGACAAAAGTTTTCTTTCTCTCAATAAATACATTCTGCTCTTATAAAGAAGGATTTACAATGTATGACTGAATACTGAAATAAAGAATTCCATTTTATTGCAATTTTCCCAGACTGTTAAACACTTTAGAAGATTTTTCTTCATTTTCTTTTAGTCACTATTCTCTCATTCTCTTCTTTCTACCAAGACTGGGTGCCCCATGAAGTTCGTAATGGCCCACCCCATAGAGTATTATATTAATTCCCATATGAAGCAATTAACTCACTGCACCTCTTAGAAACTCAAAGAAATATTTCTGAAGTAACTATTTAATTAACCCCAACAGAAATGGAGAGTACAAGGAAACAAACAAACAAAACTGAACAAGGTATGAGCTACAGGTTAATATAAGAAATTCTTTCTCCTAATAGGTATTATCTAAAATACCCAGTTTCAAGGCTAATAAAAATGTACTATCAGCCTTCCTTCTCTTAATTACTGTGGAGCAATAAAGAATTTGAAACCAGATGGTTTCATTTATACTTGGCATGCACAACTGGTTGAGCATCAAATAAATGTGTCCTATACTGAGAAACACTAAAAGCAGCAGTGAATGACAATTTTGAAATTACTAATTACTCTAGTTGTATCAGTTGGTATTACCTCAAGTTTCTATTTCCTGGCCTAACAACATTAAGATATCACCTTTTCTGCATCTCCACTTACCACCTGGCTACTGTCCTTTGCAACCCTTTGCTGTCCTACATTTGCTGTCCCCCACCCCACCCTGCCACATCTTGCAATCTTTCCTTCCTGATCTGTGTCTTGTACCATGACTCACTTACTGACTCAGGTGAACTCAGAGCCTAGCAAGGCTGTGAGCCAAGCAAGTTTTCTCCATCTTTTTTCTCTTTCCCTTCCTTCTTCCTGCAGGCCCCGGAGTGACTAAACATCACTGCTAATGTTCTCTGCTCAACACTTACATCATCTTGACTTAGGACCCCACAGCTCCAAGAACTTCATTCTCTCAGTCAAGAAAACTCTGGAACAATTTTGGGTGGAGAGTAGATCCCAGTTAATTTGGATTTTATTAACTAATAACAAGTAAATAACACTTTAGCCAACATATGCCCTTATTTCATTATAAAGTTTGTTGATCTCATTAACAGTAGATTGGTAAGTAAAAATATTCATTTTACATACAATGTAAAATTTATATATAATAAATATATTGCAATATATTTAATATATAATTTGCTATAAATTGGGAAGAAGTAATTTCTTGACGCACTGACAACATGGTTTTTATCCTTATTTGCAAATGTTTCACAGTTTCACTGAATATGATTTGATAGATCATTGGTAAAAATAAACCAAAATTGTCACGTGTATATAAACAGTTAAGAATTACACATTCACTAATTATTTTATTGTTAACACACTATTCCATAAATCTTCAATGCCTTCAGTCTTATGGAATCAATCTCAATGGGAAAGTCGAAAATAAAACCTTTGGCAAACAAGGCTATACTATTTAGAGAATTAACTTTTTTCAGCAAGAAACTAGTTTTCCTTATTTTATTCCATCAATTCACAATTTAATAATTTTACCATAAAATTATTAAGAAAAATCATACTAGAAATTAAATGATGAGCTTTCATTTACTCTACCATAAAAACATTTTTAAATGACAAACCTACCTAAATTGAGATGTTAATGTAAGACAAAGTAAAATTTTAAAAAGTATTATTTGCCTTTGGACATTGAATCAATACAAAGAAATTTCAGTCAGATATTTCTCTAAGAAACTGAAAATAAGGTAAAAATAGCCTGTTCTCTTAGAGTTAAACTTTAAGGTTATATACAAGAGATAAAAGTAGAAATAAGTGAAGTTAGCTTTGAAACACAGACTGGCCTGACTTAACTGTACCTTGATTTTTATTGAAAGAATATTGCTAAGCAGTAGCCATGGAAACAGAGACAGAACACACAGGGACACCTCAGGGCTGGTGGCCATTCAAGCGCTGTCAAGGAGAGGAGGAGCCTAAATCAAGAGCAGCAGGATGCCCTGATTGCATTGGAGATCAATGTAGAACACTGCAACCACTGGAAAGAGAGTACCTATCGCTACCTCAGGACAAACCATCCTGTTGTAAAAATAAAAGAATAAAAAAAAGTATATGTGTATAATTCTACTTTTCCAGATCTATGTTTATCAAACACCTACTGATACTGCCTTTGGTTTTCTCAGTAAGGTGTGGCTACACAGAAAATGCACTAACTTTGCAGTTACAAGTACTCAGGTGTACATATTATAGTTCTTAGAAATCAATAAATTAGTAATTCTGTTATTATATGTTAGTTTGATGAACTGGGCGAACACAAGCTTATGTAATTGCTGAAGGTGTTCCACGCAGTATATAAAACATATTTCAAAACCAGCATATACTAGACTAGATCCTATAAGGCTGTGGAAAACTTACCAAAGGACTGGTTCTCTGTCCTGTTGGGAACAGCCATCAAGTATTACCCTGGCAATGATCATACATCAATCAGTGAAGCTTTTCCATTTCAAAGGACCACTGAGGAGCCGGGGATATCGTGGAGTTCAGTGGCAGAACACTTGCTTAGAATGTGCAAGGCCTTGGATTTGCTGTCCAGCATAGGAAGAACACACACACACACACACCCCACATACACACCACATACACACACACACCCCAACCAAAAAAACCAAAACAAATGATCACCAATAGTACTTCGGAAGGTGGTGCCTGTGGTTTATTTCTCTTTATTATTTCTCTTATTCTTTTTAAAAATTAAGTTTATTGGTACAGTACAGGTATTCATCACAGGGAATTTGTATCTGTACATGACATATCTTAGTTCCTCTTTTTTTCCCTCCATTCCCCTCCTCTCTCAATTCCTCTTTCCCATCTTACTTACAAAGCTTTGTTTCCATTTTATCTTTTTTTCCTCAGTACTGTTCTTCTCCCTTCCACCCCACCAAGTCATTCCCTTTTCCTATTTCTCTTATTCTAACGTTGAAATAACAATCTTATGAACATATACAAACTAATGGTGAGGAAGATCACTCAGACATGCTAGATGGCAAGGAACCCTTAGAATTTCCCATATAGTTCCGGAAGTAGATAAACACTACACATCTACCACATATTCGGGTACTTTTTTTTTTTTTTGGATTGAACCCAAGGTCTTGCACAGAGTAAACAACCATTCTACCAGCTCCCAGATACTATCATTATAGCCACTCAATCCGAGATAACCCTCACCTCCTGCATTACACTTCCTGGTAAAACCCAGCATGAGTGGATCTTACTGCCCATCTTCTGTATAGCTAGCAGTACCAAAGAGCTGACCACTCCCAGATAAATCATAAAAGCAAACGTAATGGTTTATTCTACATCCATAAACACGGTGCTGCCTGCAGAACACGCAGTCCTGCTGGGTCCCCACTTAGGGTTACTCTCTTTCTCTCTCTCTCTCTGGGATAATTCGAATCTTCTCAGTCTCCCGACACATCATACCTTCTCAGCTTGGCCCCTACTTCACTGAGAACATTCTATCGAACTGCTGTTTGAACGAGTTTACATACCCACCCAGCATCTCACTTTATGGTGGCATACCAGTAACGGGGTCTGTTCAAGCGTCCCCGAAATGTCCGAAATTAAAGCTTCACCCTGCAGCCATAACTCTGGTTGCAGAAACCTCTTCCTTCCAGTAGAAGGCACTGTTCGGCTTTCTGCCAAGGTTGCGCCGCCGCCGAGGCTTCACGTGACCCGACCCCCTCTGCGCCGGAGGGCGGTCCTGCAGAGATTTGCTTTACGTGCGTGGCGTCATGACGTAGTACGTAGGGGCTGGCTAGTCGCCATCTTGCTTCTTTTTCTCGCTTGCTCTTACCCTCTCGAAAAGAAGAGAAAGTGCTTTGGCGGTTTGTCCATCCGCTGCTTCGGCTTTCCCATTCCGGTGGCTTTTCTAGCCATCCTTCTAATCTCTACTTCCCCTTCCCTTCATCAGATCTCGGTGAAACTCTCGAAGTACGCAAACTGGACACCCTGGCGGGTAAGGATAAGCGAGGGCGTCGGGACCGCGATCAAAAAGGGCCCCATCGGGAAGGGCCGGCGTGCGGGGCCCGGGACCCGGGAGCGCATCCAGCCCCGGGCTCGGGAGTGTGCGGGCCGCCCCGGGAGGCCGGCGGGCCTAAGCATCTCCTTTCTGGTTGGTACCCGTCTTCACCGAGTCTGGGGAAATCGGCCTGCGCTCCAGGAGCGGGAAACCGGAGCCGGACCCGCCCCATGTGGTCTGCAGCGGGAGTTGTGGCTCTCAGGTCTCCCCCCACCCAACCCCGGTGCGGCCCTGCGTCCGCATCGTGCGCGGAGCCGGGCGAGCGAGGGGAGTTTCCGTCCCGCCGGACTGCGGGCGCCCCCTTCCCCAGCGCCCCCCTGTGTGAAGGTTGCGTCCCTCAAACGACCCAAGGGCTGAGCCCGGGCCTTAATGTTTATGTCTACGTGTGTAATGTGGTAAGATTCGCAGTGAGCAATAACTGAGAGTCTGGGTTAAAGACCTAATTCTGTGAGGCTCTTCGGGGAATCTGGACCAACCATACTTCCGCTAGGGACGTGCTGCCCGATTCCATTGGAGCGTTTGGGTAGTCCTTTCTCTCGCTAGGTCGCTGGCTACATCCCCTCGACTGCGTGTTGAATCTCACTCAGCTGCTCCCTGTTTTTGAGCTAGCTTTAGCGTTATCGGTGTTAGGGTGAGGGTCTCACTTTAGCACGGAAGAAAAGAGAATGGAGAACAGAGAGGACCACGATCATCAAGATTCGTTAACTTTGCACAAGAGCTCCTGTAATTACTTTCAAGGAATGTATATTTGTTTTGACTTGACTTTTAAGATCTTTTGAGTGACGGACATATCTAACGATCGCCGGCTTCTAGAGCTACCCGGATTTCCGCATTGGCCAATCTTCAGCTTAGATTCATAGATTTATAGCTCGGCAGACAGGGTACTTGGAATCGTTCAGTAGATGGCTCTGCTGTAAAATTTTCATTTGGAATACACCAGAAGAATCGGAAAATTCTTGATTAAGTGCTTGTTAGGTTAGGCCTGCAAACAAAAATATTAGAGTGGTTTGAGTGCCCACCAGGTTTAACACCGGTATTTAAAAATGAATTTAACCTCCCATATTGGTAATTATGATGCTGCTTTCACTGGAGCCATTTTTAGGTGTGTATCGCAGATGTACTGCAGCATCTTGGGGCCTCACCTCAAATGTATTGATACCTCCCCCAAATTAGGAATAGATTATATTTTAGTGTTGTTTAGTACATAAGCGAATAGTAATGCTCCTAAAATGGAATTTTCCTAGTTGGGCTTTTTAAGTTGGGGGGGTAGCATAAGCTTGTATGTGTGGCTGCTCTGTGTGGCTGTTTTGTCTTCACCACTAGTTAACCTATGTTCTGTCGTCAGTAATAAGTCCTTTACATACATTATCTTTTCAAAAATTCCTACAAGTCTTTCAGGGAGGTACTCTGAATCCTCATTTTACAGCTGAGGAAATGTAATCTGAGAGATTAAGTTGACCAAGGTCACACAGCAATAACCTGTGGTACAGTGCTGAATACAGATTCAGACACATACTGTTTTAAAAAAAACTCTCAAAGAGGATGCTCTAATCATCATACAGCTTCCTTGTTCCTTGTAACTCTGTAATCTGTGGTAACTGAGTAAAATACAGCACTATTGATAGTTTTTCTTTACCTTGACTTTACTATGTGAACATTGTTGCATGTGTAGCTTACAGTGTTTCAGGTGTAAAAATAGATTACATCTACTTTGTGGGTAGGATAGAAGCTAACTTTTTGTGCCCTTTACTGTTTAAAGTCCAGTGAATACTTTAAATAACTTTAGCTCTATATTACCACAGATACCAACTTTTAAATTTTGAGATGTTATTGGTAGACTAATCCCTCATCTGTAAACTGATGATGATAGTTACATTTCCTCTTTAAAGCTTATTATATGTGGAACTTTAAGATATTATATGTAAAGGACTTATTACTACATCTAGTACATTTAAAAAGCCAACTAACAACGGAGGGCAAGGGAGTAGAATACTGCATTGGTAGGAAAAAACTACTCTGAAAACTATGTAATATATATATATATATATATATATATATATATATTCAGAATGGCATGTATCTTTGGGAGGGTACTTAAATAATTTTTCCTTTTTCCCCTCTACCTTGGTCTTTACCTACTGGATTTTACTTGTAAAAAAAAAAAAGATTTCTTTATGCCATATAGTGTCACTGAAACAATGTCTTGTTGAAAACGAAAAAGCAAAATTTCTGCTTCACTCCAGTCCCTCATAATTCTCTGTACCCTTACCTTTCTGGTATAATATCTTTGAAGTTTATATTATGTCCCTGAGCGTGCCCATAGCACTGCTTTAGTTTGTACACCAGGTGACTTATGCTATTTTTGTCATACTACAGTCAATAAGAATTGATCATTGATAAAATTTGTAAAATGAATTTACATAAAGCTATATTCTTCAAGGAAATACAAAGTTGTGTCTAAATTATGACTAGTGTAATTTCATTTCTATAATAAAAGAGTTTTCCCCTTCTGAATAGGGTAATACAATGAAAATTCATCAGTCTATGTTAATTGTTGCCTAGATGTCTGAAAGTTAATGTTAGTTTTCTGAGTCACTCACTACATTTTACATTCCCAATAATACCATAGATAGATCAGTCAGAACGTCTTTGTGGGTCACAGTATTATATGAAGGGTAACTTCATTAAATTTTGTGCTTTCCCCCTTACAAAACCTAAGTATAAACAATCTTTTTGCCAATTACATTCCTAGTCCTTATTTTGATCTACATTAGTCAAATCTTAGTCATGTCATTTTCAGCCAGGGTCTGTGTATTTGCTGACAAATTTGAGTCAAACGAGAGGTATTAACTGAGTTTCAACAGAAAACTTGTTTTGCAGACATGATTGGTATATAGTCTTAAGAATTTGAAAATATTTTTGCCTGGTGTTGTACTCACTCCTTTGTGGTATTGCCAGTTACTAAGCATAAAAGAAGATTGATTGGCACATAGTTAGCATTAGTCAAGCACATTTCTGATAAACACTCTTGACTATTATGTGTGTTGTGTGTTTATGCTAATTTTTCTGTTTACTGTCTGTGTTTCCTTATTAGTCTTTCTTTACTAGACTGTTTACATGTCCTCATCACCTTGTATGCACTTGGCATGTACAGAGACATGTATTGAGTGAAAGGAGGTTAGAAACACAAAAGAGCAGATACATAACTAAGGTTAACTGACAAGTATCTTAGAGCAAAGGAACATTTTTCAGTCTCTCCAGCTCTTTATATTTAGGCATTAGAATTGTATCACAGATGCCTTCAAAGAACTTACGTTTACATAATATACACTGTGACATTCATTTGCATTGGATTTTTCCTTAATTTTTAATTGTACTCAACAAACATTAAACGTTCTTTTAGTTTTGTAAGACCCAGAGAATTTGCAGAATATGGTTTTGAGTTAACACTGCCAAGAGGGTCACAGTCTTAAGGTTTAGTATTAAAAATTATCTTGGGGCTGGGGATATGGCTCAGTGATAGTCTTTGCCTAGCATACAGGAGGGCCCCGATTTAATTCTAAGTGCCACTGAAAAAAAATGTGTGTGTGTGGTCTTTGGATTCATGTTAGAAGCAGAAAACAAAGATGTTTTCATCTTTGAGGTAAACGAAGTATAGCAAGGTAAGGAAAATTTGATGCAGAAAATCCATACACTGAAAAAATACCTATTATACCAATGGAGTGCCTAGTTGGTTACAAGTAAAGACATGTCTTAAGAATTTGAAAATATTTTAATAACTAAGAAAGATCCAGAATTACTGTATTTTTTGAACTGAGGATATGGCCTAATGGTAGCTTGCCTACCATGTATGAGCAAGGCCCAAAAGAGAATCGGTAAGTTTTAAAATTTGTTGAACACTTAACTGTAGCAGGCATTAAGCTAAGAATATTTGGGGGGATTATTCTTTCTGTACTGTGATAGGTCTGGGAGGTGTGTTATTTTATCTCCACTGCACTGTAAGAAAACTGAGATTTACATAGGTGTAAGTAATTTGTTCATAAGTTACCTAGTAATTGATAACGATGAGATTTGGATCATTGACTTAGAGACTTAGTATTTACTTTCATGGGTTTCTTTCAGTATTTCTCAAAGTCAGTCACAAATTTTGCTTTATCTTCAAACTGTCTTTTCTGTTACTTAATATTTTACCTTAATTCAACTTGTTATTTTTAATTAAGTGAATATAAAATTAAAACTTAATGATTATTTGGTATTAGCACCCTCCGAATGTTTTAAAATAAACACAGAATTTTAAATGCTCCTTTATATAAATAGCACTTAAAATCACTTAATATATTACCAGTCCTTTGCATTCTAACTTTTGGGACATTACTGTTGTAAGAAATGAATACTGCATAAAATCAGGCATCCATTGCGGTTAATGAAAGCCAAAAATGGTGAAAGTCTAGAAGGAATTGATTCATCAAACAGAACTGGCAGTATTGTAGAAATAGAGATATAACTTAGTCTTAACTGTATACTTGGGACAGGAGGGCCAGAGATATGGCCCAGCTGTACAGTGTCTGTGTTGCAAGCATGAGGTCCTGAGTTCGATCGCCAGTACCCCCCCTCAAAAAAAATAGAACTATATACTTGAGACAACCATTTCCATGATGAACTGCAAATAAGTAGGCTTATTTAGGTGAAGAAATGTAATAGGATGTCTAGGGTAATCTGGTAAGAGAATGAGAAAGTGAAGAAGTCACTATAGAAATCTGGGCAGGAAAAACTAATCCAAAACTAGGATTATTGAAGACAAATATAGCAGTTCAAAAAAATGAGAAGCAGCCTTTGAATTTGATTGAGAGAGCCTTGATAATCCTAAGAAAAATTTAGGTCAAGTAATGATGAAAGTTTAAGGGGTAGGATTGGGGGATAAGTAGTGAGACCTTGTTTTTTAGGTTTATGAATATGCAGTGGAGTTACCTGTGAAATTTAGTAACTTTAGGTCTAGCCCTGGATAGCACATGGACCAAGGTGGAGTCTTGACCAGCTTTAAAGTGGAAGAGAACCTGGAGAAAGGAAAGACGAAAGGGAAAGTAAATTCCGGTGAATTTGGGCATTCCCTCCAAATCTTGAATGTGCAAGAGACGGTTGACTGTGTAATAGAGAAATGGCAAGCTAGAGAAGTTCTTGTTCTGTTTGCCTAGTTCTGTGCCCCTGGCTTAGGCCTCCCAGGAGAAACTTCCACCCTCTCTTCCTTTTCCTCCGAGTTAATAGCTTCTTACCAAGAAGAGTCACTGTGTCTTCCCAGAACAATGTATTTTTCTATTTGCACAAAAAATCTATGGAGGCCAGTGGCTCCTCTGAAGGATTCCTCAGAGGGAAACATGTTAAGGATACATTTAGAACAGCACCAAAAAGAACTGGGAGACTGGAGAAAGGGTTCAAAGAAACTAAGGAACAAAAAGGTAGTTAAGCAGGTAGAGAATGAAAATTTTTCTAATATATTTTAAAAATTGGTATTACAGCTTATTATTTTTAGTGAACGTGGAATAATACTATACATCATTTGGTGAATGTCAAAGAGGCTAAAGAATATATGAGTAAAATTATAATTAATATAATATCCAAATACTGTTCTTTAGTTTTAATTAAAATTCAGAGTTTTGACAATATGGCACTTGTAGCCTGGTCTGTATTTTAAGAAACTGATTTTTAGGTGCAAATTTATAGGTCTTAATTGAGGAAGCACAATGTGGAAAGTGCAGAATTATTTTATCTGAAGGGGAGGGAAATGGAGCAGATAGAGAAATTTTAGTTTCAAAACAGGAAAGGGACATTGAAAAAAGGCTTTTTTGACAGAGGTGAAAGTTGGTAGTATTGATACATTTTAAAATTTATATTAAGAAAGTTTTTTGTGTGTATTTCTGTTTTAATACATAGAAATTTATTTAGCTTCCACCACAATTCAGATTCAGTGTGTAAAAAGATAAAATATCTCCCAACTACAGACAGTAATTTTCTTAACAGTTTGGAGGCAAGCAATGTGTTTTTCTTGATGAAGAACTATTTAACAAGGATGGAAAAACCAGAAATTCTTTACATGTGCTATGTTTTCTAAGCAGAAGGAAAATGTAATTGTAGTTGTACTTGTATTTAACTTGAACGTGGAAAGAAAGTAGAAAGTGGAAAAAAGGAATGACTTTAATATTTCTGAAACCCAGGATGTCAGTGGAGGAATGGAATTAATGATTTGGAAGAAGGGATTCTTTTATGCCTCAAGCCAGGCGTGGCGGCCACATGCCTATAATCTCAGCTCTCTGAAGGCTGAGGAAGAGTATCTTGTTGGAATTGGGGCCAGCCCGAACTACATGGCAAGACCTGTCTCAAAAAAACAAAACAATCCAACCCTTAAAAACAATCCTTTAGTTGTACAAAAGATTTAGAATAATTAATGATGGTGGATGAACATCTTGGGAAAAACATGTCTCTTTTTACTTCATAATATCCAAACTTAATTATTGCTTTCCAAAAATTAAAGTTGACTGGAAAATTATTTGTTTGGGTTTTATTTGTAAGGTATTTTTAAAAATACTAATTACCATTTAATAAATTCTTCCTGTTAAATAGTATTCTAAGAGCTTTATATGCATACATTTATTAAATCTTACAGTTGTATTCAAGTAGACATTGTAAACCACAAGTGAGAAAATAATGAATTTGTTGATATTAAACTAATGTGTGTATGGCTGTTTAGCTACTATGTGTAACAGCTGAAATTTAAATGGAATTTTAAGATAATTATGTAACAGGAACAAGTAAACTATAAATTGTCAAACAACAGTGCCCTGGCATTCACTTATAAAATAAATGGTATATACAAAGTTATCCTTTTCTGGAACGATGTGATAGCCACATTGCTTTTCTGATAGGCTTTCTTCTTTCTCAGAAACGTAACTCACATGTTTCAGTTTCTAAGAATAGCCTACGTGCGCCCTTCTACAATTCTATTAGAATGCTTAACAGGTTTATTTATATTGTGCTTTTGTAAAGCTATAAGGTTTGTTTGTTTTTTGTTTGTTTGTTTTTTGTACTGGGAATCGAACTGGGGACCTTCCACTTGTGAGGCAAGTACTTATGCTGCTGAGCTTCTTCCCTTGCCAATAGGACAGTTTTTAATGTTTTGCTGTGATGCTATTTGTAGTAGAGATAAGTCAATGTGTAATGATATTCTTGGCGTTACTATTATAGCAGCAAATTAACTTTAAAACCATTGAATGTACTCTACTCAAAGAAAGGACAAACGTTCGAGGTGATAGATATGCCAGTTACTCTCATAAATGTGTTCAATTACTGTGTAAATGAAAACAAAAAAATTATTGTTTATGAGAGTGTGTTGCTAAGGGTAGATTCAAATTATTCATTCTCATGCCTCAGCTTCCCAAATAACTTGCATTATAGGTAGGTATGTTCTACTGCACCTGTTTAGAAAACTATGTATGTATGTATTTTTAATACCCATTTGATATCATTCTATACATTCTATACATTAAAATTACTACTTGATTATAACAGATGAAAGAAGCCTTAAAAGTTGATCAATTCATCTTAATTCATCTTAACCTAAGCCATAATAATCTTTATAGTATTTCTTGACTAGGACTCACCTTGTTCTCATGGTCAGGTCTCTATAGTCCATTGTCAACATTCATGAGATACAGATATGAGTGTGCACAGACCTTTTTACTTTATTGTCCATTGTGTTTTGTCCAGCCTCCAGTAATCTTATTTTTAGGTTATATCCTCATTTGTTTCGTTTCTTGTTCCCTTGCTGTCTCTCTTGTTTTAAGTTTGCATAAATGAGAGGAAAAACATGGAGTACTGTCCTTTCATGGTGGCTACCAGTTCCATCCATTTTTGTGGAAATGAAACTGGCATGATTTCATTCTTCATTGTGACTGAAATACTGCATGGTGTGTATGTGGGGTGTGTGTGTGTGTGTATCTTTTTGTTTGTTTTGTTTGTTTTTCTTTATTCAGTCATTTGTTGAACCAGCACCTAAGCAGATTCTGCATCTTGACTACTGTGAATAAAACCATAGTAAACACAGGTATACAGTTCTCTCTTGTATGCTGACATTCTTTCAGACAGATATCCAGAAGTAGTATAACTGGATCACATGGTAGTTCTATTTTAGTTTTTTAGGTACCTTCATACTTTTTTCCATAATGATTGTGGTAACTTACATTTCCACAATGTAGATACATAAAGGTTCCTTTTTCTTCATATTCTCTGCAGTATTTTATTTTTTGAAATGGCCATTATGTCTTAGAGTGAGGTAAAATCACAGTCTAGTTCTGATGTGATTTCTCTGATGACCAGAGATGGTAAGTATTTTTTCTTATATTTATTGGCCATTTTACTTCTTTTGAGAAGTACCCATTTAGATCTTTGCTCATTTTGATTGCACTTGTTCTTTAATTCATTTTGGGGTAAGGGGGACACTTTATATATCCTGAATATTAATCCTCACAGTGCTTTAAAAAAAAAAAAGTTTATGTATCTTTCCACTAGTTATCCCCACCCCCTAAGAAAAATAGAAAAACGAAGGCCTGGAGGATATGGATAGGAAGAAAAAACTAAGCCTATTTCCTAGACACACCTTTCTAGAATCGTACTTCATGGCTTTGGATACAGGTTCTGTGCTTCACCAAAATTATGTATCATTTCACAGCTCTTTGGGTTGCCTGGCAAATTGTAAAAATAGAGAATGCTGTGTTCTTTTAAAATAATTTGTTTCCATTTATGCATAACAACAGTTAGAAAGTTTTTTCTTTGTCTTAAGCTGAGTTTGTTAATGCTTATTGTAATGAAGCCCATAATTGAGTGTGGTACTCTAAACATGGTATAAATTCAGTGGAACATTACAATTTCAAGGCTATATATATACAGTGTTACATTTGTAATAAAGCAATAAGTTTTATGAAACAGTGCTGTCATACTACTGGCTATCACAAAGCTAGAACCTTTTCTGATAAATAGGATGGTTGTGTATTCTGCATTTTTGGAATTTGGTGTGTTTTTTTTGTTTGTTTTTTTTAAGACAATAAAGAAAAAAAACCTAAACAAAACAGAATAAAGGGTAGCAACAATACAGAATTCCAAGGAAAAAAGGAAAAGAACAACAACAAAAAAACCTAAGACATTATTACTTGACAAATTGCATACTGACTTCTTGGAAATAGTTGTTCAAATTACAAAGTTAAAACATGTAAAGGAGACATTCAAACAGTGAGTCTGTTAACTGTTCCTTGATCTGACAAAAAAACCCCAGCAATATGGTCATCCATCTTACCCACTCAAATATACATTCAATTATATCAAAAGGGTAAAATTAAACACAATGAAACAGAACAAAGCAGATCACAAGAAAGCAATGTAAGGGACATAAATTCCAAAACTAGACAATTGCAGATATTCACTCTCTATCATATTGACTCTTGTTTTCTTCCAAATAGGTGTCCATATTGTCACATACAGGGAATTCACATGAAACAACATAGTGTGGAATTGATCTGAGCAGGACGAGGAGGGCGTTTCATGTCTTCAAGACCAGACAATAGGGAAGCCGAGAATGGCTGTCATAGTGTCTCTCATTCTCTTCAAAACAGCTGTCCATACCTTCATGTGTGTTGAACTTAAACAAAACAAAACAAGCTAAAATCACTTTGAACAAAGAATGATAATTTTGCTGGATTACACATCATGACATTATGGAATCAGCACTGGGTATTGTAGGGCTTTTCTTCAAAGTAGTTGTTCATTTCAACATGTGTTATATAGTTGGTTCTTGTAAACTGTTTATAAGCTCTACACATGCATGAGTCTGTAAATGTATACCTATCCTTTCTATATTAGAGGGAAAAACAAAACAAAGCAAGATAAAACAAAACAATTCCTAGAAAAGCATGAAGCAAAAAAGTCATATATAACCGCAATACAATGTGATCTGCAATGGTTACCATGATGTCTCAGCAGTATATAACATTAATAAAAACAAAGCATTGGAGACATTATAAGACTTCAAAAGCAAGTAATAATCAAACCAGAGTGGGTATCTTAATGAATCTTGTCATCTTCAGTGTAGTTGCCTATACTCTTAGACTTGATGCTATCAATCATAACAGATTTAAATAAAATCAGTCAATATAAAGTAGCAATCTAACAACCTAGATTCAAATAAGATCAGTCATAATAAGACAATATAAGTTATAAAGGGCTTCAGATTAAGTTGATAGGGAATTAGGGATGATTACCATAATATGTCCTCTTATTTTGGGGATAGCTGACCATGTCCTCAAGTCTAGTGTAAGTAGACAAACTGGAACAGCATGTAATCCATCCAAGCAGAGTGGTGAGAATAATGTAAATTTTAAATCTTGTTAACCAATTAACAATATCCTCTGCCTCCCTTTTTTAGACAGTTCCTCCCCTTTACTCCCATAGGGTGCACTGCTTGTTTTGGGTCCCACTGCCTCCCTATATAGAGCATCTCAATGAACCCTATCT
>PVJX010018545.1:0-36317 GCA_004027295.1 Dolichotis patagonum
ACTAGGTACAGCAAAATCAAAGAAATACACAACATTATAGAACACATCAACACAGAGTATTGAATAGAGCAACACCATTACTCAGGACAAAGCAAAACGGCGATAAAAATATCTGCCTTCAGAGATAGTAGAAGGAAACTCCCCCGACTTGCTGTACCAAATATGGTCACCTCCTAAGAGATACCCAGATCCCTGGATCTGTTAACCGGGGGGAGGGGGGGGATGTGATATGTTCGATTCTAAGCCCGCACCCTGGTAGGCAGCAGGCTGGTTACTGGTTGGCTCGGTGCCCTAAGTTCCAACATGGCGCGTATATCAGGAAACGCTCTTGATTCTTATTTCCCTGCCCTGGGGTGGCCACGGCTTGCCAGACCACAGTCACTTACCAGGGCGGCAGGCAGGTTACTGAAAATTTAAATTTGAGAGACATTTCTATCAGATACTCAAAACCCTACATTAGAATATCTCTCCAATCTAAGTAAAAACTTGTGGATCAGTATAAACTATACTTTTGACTAAAATAGAGATCTTAAGGAATTGACATTATACCATGATAAAATAGAAAAAAAATAAAAACAGAATTATTTTACATGCAGTTTTTTTATTGACTTTGTCTTTACCAGTGAAACAAGTAACGAAACAAAGTCATATCCGAAATAGCTATCATATAATACAGTTTCTGTTATGATAAAGACAAGAAATACTCACAAACCATTTCTCCATGACAGGAAAGAAAATAAGAGTAAAGAAAATGGGAACTGTCAATAAGTCAGATGATCAATGAAAAAATGGTAATTTTGAGAGTTTCAGTGGCCTGAGAATAGTTTTCAAAACTGCATTCATCATACTTGATTGTTCTTTTACACATTTACATCTATACAATATCTGTATCTAGCTACTAAATTAATTTTATCTTCCCAAAGTAATTGACAAGATGTAATAGGGAAATGCCATCAAGAGTGAAGGTAAGAAAATCAACTTCATTAGCTCAACACCTAAGAGATGCTCTGTGGAAGAATCACTTACTAAATGGAAATGGAAATGATTCCAATTTGAGAACAGAGAACACATCATGGTAAATAATGACACCCACATCATCTTTTAAAGGCAATTTACATGAATTTGTGAAATGCATGAAGGACAGTCAAATTTGAAAATGTATTTTAAAATGTGTAAATATATGATGTGGTAGCACATAAAATGTCTAGATTTGAAAATTAATTATAACCACAAAAATTGATTATAGCACTTTAAATTACAAAGCCTAAACATTAAGTGTTAAAATTTTAAGAGTTCTAGATTTTCAGTGGAATCATTAAATTCTCACTGGTTTTTCTAGAATTTACTTATTCATTACATGATTACAACTATTAAAATTTCCTTTGTCTGCACTATGAGAATCTATTCAGAATATGTAAAATCTCTATTCAAAATTTAAATAAAAGTTGCAGAAATGTGTCTCATATTTATTGTCAACAGAATATTTTGTATCTCATGTGAATGGAGACAATATCACCTGAATATAAAGAGAACACATCATGACTTACCAAATGAAACTTTTCATTATATTGTTTTAGCTTAAGTACAATGCAGATCAACACACAAATATGTATTAAAGGAGTTTTTAGTATGATATTATGACATATTTAATATGTATATTTCCCTAAAGAATATAAAAATCAATTATGATTATTTTTCAATGAAATATGTATATGATTTCAATAAGATACTAAGGCTGAGGATATAAATGCTTTCCAAAGAAGGTGAAGATTAATAGAATTGTTCTAGGGCATAATTAATAAAATGTTATGAAATTATTATTTTTTGTCATTCATATAGAAAATAACAGTAGTAGTATGAAGAAAAAAATATATCAGCTGCATTAGTTCAAATGTTTCAACACTTGCAACTACCTGATATATGAAGGTTTTTGTAAAAGGAAATATTTGTACATATTTTTTGAATGTTACATAGATCAGATTAATAATCTTTTCACTTTATCAGAAAATTTTTTGAGTTATCAATTTTAAACAATAATTATATGTTTTACTGCAATTGTGTGTTTAAGATTTCACATTAAAAAGATATTTATTTGGATTTTCTTATATTTGTAATGTTAAACATTTTTCATATATGTGGATAAAAACTTAATTTTGTGCAACTCTTTGTAAACAAAATATTTGGATTTATAAGTACAGAAATGATTTGTCTTATATAGCATGCAAGGGACCACGTATCTGTGTCTGTCTGACTCCAAATGAAAGGCTCTTTTGGGCTTTGGTAGCATAGTTAAAAGTCACATGAACTCTTCCTTATGAGAAAACTGAAAAACAAATTCTGAATGAAATATATTTAAGAAATGAAGGAAGTCAGAGGCAACCTAAATTGCACTAGGAGCCAGATGAGAAATGTCTTGAAGGGACAACATCTTGGGAAAAAATAAAGTAGGATCACTGAATGAAAAAAATCATGTTTATTTTTCTAAAGGATATCTTCTGATTTTTAAGGCAAGCAACTGAATATTCATGACAGGTTCTCTATGATAGAATTCCAATAAAAAGAAAAAAATTCAATTAGTCTAATATGCTCTTATTTTCTATTTAAAATTAGTCTTGATTTCTTAAATACTTGGACCAAAAGACAAAGAACAGGCAATCCCAGAAATGCAGTCATTTGAACCATTTTGAACTGCTGATGACACAATAGGAGAGTAGTCCTATAATTCATAATCTACACTGAACTGAAATGAGTCCTGTAAGTGCAGATTTCACCTGAGTCTGTTGAGCAAGGGATCATGGGGATTCTGTAAATGAGTTTGAATTAGAACCATTTGTATGTATTAATGCATTTTAAATATTTTACATTCATGGATCTCCCATCAACTTAATTATATGGCGGTGAAAATTACATGTCTTAATTATATAGAGGTAAAAATCTCATTCTACTAATTGTATTTTCCTGATATGTAAGAAAATAAGTAAACAATACCTTTACTAACTTAATAAAGATGATACTTCCAAATTGTGCACTGGGTTAAAGAATTCACAAATTATGGGACCTAGGCCAAAACTTACATGAGGTTGTGGCAGAAGATAAAAAATAGAAAATGGCCTAAAGAAAGAGAGCTATTAGTACAAAGATGCCAAGGTGTGAGGTATATATGAAATCTTATTCACACACAGAACTGAGAACAATTTCAGTTTCTAATAGGAATGTAACACATATTTTTATTTTAGAGAAAAATGAGATGAAATTTGAAAATACCTAACTGGCTAAGGAATTTTGCTGTTTTCCTGGAGGCTTTCTTAGGAAGTGTGATTGTCTAAAGATTTTGATGAAAAAAGCAATGAGGTAAAGTAGCTTTTAGCAAACTAATTCAGCTGAGCTGTAAATTCACTTTTGGTATAATGCTTGGGGTGAGACTCTTTGTTTTTAATTATAAAATGTGACTCCCTGAGTAAATAATGTTCCAATCATCAAACTTATGCTCTGTTCATTTGCGTGTTGATAATATAGTATTACTTGAAGAAGAACTGTCAAATAATGTATTAATTTTCTAGGAAGACATAGATATTTTCATGTCAAAAATGTTGCAGCACAAAACATTACTATAGCTACAAATGCATCTAATATGAATATCTTCATTGTTATATGTGTATGCTTTGCATGAATAAATGTATTAGCTTAGCAGTTAGTGAGGATGTTTTGATTATGAAAAAACTGATCATTGAGAGTTCCAAATATAGGAAAATATATGCCTTTTCTTTCCAGTTAAAAATCATGCATTACTCACATGAAAGTTTCTGTTTTAAACACGATATTATATACTATATTAAGAAGAATTTAAAATGATTTGAAAAGTTAAGAAACAATACAATGTTTCTTAGAAAAATTTGTATTTAGACAGTTGGAACGTATGTGAAAGTGTGTGTAGTTGTGTGTGCACATATATATATTTCCAGATTTTTAAAATTAAAATGTTATTTTTCTAAGTATCTGACAACTCAAGTAAATTCCAAATTGCTTTTACGGGAGTTTTCCATTATTTTTTTGTTTGCTTGCTAATTAGCTTTCTTGCCCAATTTCATTTTCAGTTTGAATAAATAAACTGTTACTTTCTGCCTGCGGGTTACTAAAGGAATAGTCAATATGCATCCGTAATAAAATCATAAATTTCTTTGAACAGGCAATTCCAACTTATACTTCCACAGAGGGTTTTTAAATTTCTGCTGTTAAGAGAAGCAACTTTATGGAACTCAAAAAGTTTTATTTAATTTGTGAATTTTAGAATCATGGAATAAAATCAAATGATTGGTTGTTACATTTTGACACTGCAAAAAATTTCAGTGAGAGTAAAATTTAACATTTCTTCACATATTTTGGATATGAATACTTTTGAAATTCAGTGAATACGAGAACTGGCTTTGGTAAATATAATTTAACAATATACTAAATGTTTGTCAACCAAATTAAAACTTTGATAAACATGGTTAAATTTGATAGTTGATCAGAATTATTTTTGCTTTTGAGTTTTCCATTTCTATTTCAACTCAGTGGTAAGCAAAGAGAAATGGTTATACTAAGCAATAAAAACCTTTCAGTTTTCTGTAATAAAATGCTGAGCAAACCTTAAAATTTCTCCTTGTATTTCTAATTGAATTTGCTTTAAAAAAGTAATAAAGGTATAAAGTCCTATTTACAACTTTGCAAAAATATACCCAGTACTAATTCAAAATATCTTTAGGAAAACGTTTTCCTAATTGCAATTACATTGTAACTATTTTACTGATCTTTCTCTTTTAATCTTCTATACCACAAAGGAATATATATATAGGTATAATTCTTTTGCATAATTGTGAAATATCTTGAACATAGTAAAATATATTCATAATTCATTTGTTTGAACTAATGAAAGGTTTTTCAAATGCATTTGATTTTTGAATTGAAAGTGTATATTTTTTAGATATGTGTATGTTTCTTCTAAAATATTTTATAAACAACTATATTGATATTGCAAGATAAGCTGTAAATAACTAAATTCTCAAATAATGGTATTTAATTATTGTCTATGAATCTCTCCAGGGTCAGGAAAAGGGCACATACTACTTCTATAAATAAGTGTGCGATGATTTCACCTCTTGGTGCACTCTTCATTAAGTACAATATTGAGGTTATCATGTCTTCAACATCTTTCTTTTTCAACTGTATGAAAATATTTCATCAGCCTCAGCTAAGACTCCCTACTGGTTCTGATTTTAATAACATTAAAGTGCACATAAGTTTAGCACTTTTCATTTGCATGGAATTAAATAAAAAGTAAGCTTTCTAGCATTTATTAGTACTGAAATTTTATGGAGAAGGGTCATACTTGTAGGATTATTGCTACAAAAACTTTTAGATAATTAAGATTAAATTTGCGTAAACACTCGATAGTTCAGATTCTCCTTGAAATAAGCTGTTTGAGGTCATCTGTGCAATTTTATTATAATGAGAAGCAAGGGATTCTACTACCGTTTTGATTTTAACAAAAAAGAATAAACAGCCAAACCCTAATTATCCTTAAACAGAGAATTATGAAGCATAGGATGCAAAGTAAACATAAGCATTAAAAGATACTTAAAGGAAATAGTTTCAAATATTTTCTGATATAAATGTCAGAAAGGAGATAAAACACAATATACACAACTAAACTAAACCAAACACAATATATAAAATTAGACTTGAGTGTCTGTGAATTAGTGATAATTATTAAATATATGATATCTTGAAAATATTGTAGGTTTTAAATATTTAAAATAACTAACAGGCAATTTAGACTTTCAGTTAGAATTCCAAATATACTTTAACAATAATCTGATCTTCACTTCTGTTTGAAAGATTAATTTGATACAATCAATTCACATTTAACAATATGTTCTTTCACAAACAAATTAACATGAAATAGAAGCAAAATTATTGCTCAAAAATAGAAAGCAAACAAAAAATCTTTCAGCAATATTGTTCTAAATAAATTGAGAACAATCTATGCAAACTTCAAGTGAATAATATAAATTCTCTGGAAATTCCAAAAGTACTATTATAAAGTATTATAAAAGCTGATGTTAATAACTCTGTTAATCCTGAAATTTATAGTCCATGAACCACTGCTGATCTCATCACTATGTCACATTTAAATTTCTCTTCCAGGCTTTTAACTTGACCGTGATTTTCTGGTCTTGAATGATCATTTCCACTTTGTAAAAATTCACAAAATGCTAAAAATCACGTAATTCTTTGACTCGCAATGACCTGTGAAACGTGAACAACATATTTGGGTGTCTTTTTTTGAAAAATACGTATTCTGAAGTTTGACCAAATTCTTAATCACCGAAAGAAAAAGCAATGCGATGTTACTTACAAGTAGAGGCTGAAACGTTGACATCATGGAAGTCAAGAGTAATTTAGAGGTTAGTAGAGACCAGGTAGTAGAGACCGGAGTATGGTGAAGGGAAGGTGAGGAAATATTGATTGAAGGTACAGTATTTAGTTGCATAAGTGTAATGCAGTCTGGTATTTATTGGCAGAATATGGTGGATATAATTAAAAATAATGTGTTATATAAATTCAAAAGATCCAGAAGGGATGATTTTGAGATATAATGACGAGAAATGATAAAATTTTATTATTTATTTATTTATTTATTTAGGGGGGCAGACTAGGGATTGAACTCAAGACCTTGTACTTGCCAGGCAGGCACTTATGCCACTGAGCTAAATCCCTGGCCAAGAAATGATAAAAATTTAAATTGATGATATGCAATTTACCCTCATTGATCACTGCCTTACACAAATATTAAGTAAAACATCACATTATCCTTTCAAATTAAATATATTGTTTCTGTCAAAATATTAACAATGCAACTTTATCACTTTATAATGTAACACAAACTTAAAATACATAAATTGCAAGTTATATAAATGGTTATTTTGCCTAAAAGCATTTTCATAATATTTTCTTTAATTGTTCTATAATGCAATATTTTAAGTAACGATTTTGCTGTAATATTCTAAAGATTGATTCAACTCCATGTTAAATGTAATAATGGTCTTAAAAAATAGATATCTTTATAATATATTTTCTGAAAAGGTAATAAGGAATGATTTCACACTAGATGTAATTACACACAACAGTAAATAAATCTCTGAGAAAAAATACACACATTGTCTTTAAAAATTATTTACGAGAAGTTTTAAAAGTGATGGTACTCCCACTTCATTCATTCACTGATATAATTAGATATTTATTATTGACCAATTTAAATTTTTAAGAATTAAGACATACAAGTTTTTGTAGTTTTCATTTTATAATTGACCTATTGAAATCCAATTCACCTTAATCATCACTCTTTCAATTTTTGTAATCTTTAATATGCAAATACTCAAAGTCTCAAAAGTGGTTTGTAGGAGAAAATGACAGTTCAAAATGATTTTGTTTATATCAACAGGAAATACATAAGAAATAATAGTGAAGAGACAATTCACAGATTGAGGAAAAAATGCCTGTTGTTCCTTAGACCAAGGACTAATATCAAAAACATAAAGAAATGGAAAAAGTTAGATCTCTCAAATTTAAAAACCAATCCAAAAATAGGCATCTGAGATGAACACACTTCAGTATATGCTTTTCCCCTCACATGGCTTCTTTATTCAGTATTGCAGCTCTGAATGTATTGTTTCAATAGGTGTTTATTTAGAACTTCCTGTCTTCCAGACCTTTCTGCGAGACACTGAGCATAAAATTATGAGTAAAAAATAATTCTTTTCTTCAACAATAGACTTATCAGACAGAACAAAATTTAACAATTGTTTGAGGTTTCTCCTTCCCTAGAACTGCTGTTGAAATATTATAAAATGACTTGCTAGTGAGGTATGCTTTCCAGGCTGTGTAAATTCTTATCCTCAATGCACCCTCAGTAATACTAGCAGAGTTAGTTCATCATCACTTGTTTTTCTGTTGGTTCCCACATAATGTTTTCTTCCAATTTATTTATCACACAGTTGAACACATTCCCACTCCTTTTTCTTACAAGGAAAGTATATTCTGTGAATATTAAAATAGTATCTAAGTTAAACAAATAATCTTTCTTTAACATGTTTCCTAATTTATTTCTAAATCACTTTTGAAAGGGAAAATTTTTTCCCTATCAGCATAGTTTAAGGATTTCTTCATTTTTCTTTTCATAATTTACTTCATGAGACTGTAACTAGATATCAGGTCTCAGAGTGAAATCCTGGAGTTCAAATTTCAAATCTATAAACTCGAAATATAACCTTACACAGTTTCTTTATACACTTTTCTCTTCCTGTCCTTTCCTATCTTTTCTTAAGTGCAAGGATTCAAGCAACAGTCTTAGTGCAGAGCCTAGCATGTAGTGAGAGGTAAGCAAATATTAATTGCTGTACATAAGAATGAAAAGCATGAGGGAAAAAAGCCTGTTGTGAACTGTGATGGTCCTCATGCCATCTTGCTCCTCTGACAATACTACTAGTAGGTGGGAATGATTTGAGTTTCTCAGACAGAAAATTAATTAATACTGAAAATTGAGCAGCTATGAAATCTTTAATTGCATAACATAAATCTTTAGGGTTTTGCTTTGCATGTATTTTTGGTATATATATTATTTGGTATGTATATTTGGTATGTATATTATTTTGTATGTATATTTGTTATGTATATTTGAAAGTTCCACAATGATGCATGCTTAAATGATTTTTGTGTTCCAATACATTAAAACTGAGATTGGAGAGAAATGTGATCTTATGCTACAGAGTGATTACAGTATATATCAAAAGGGACAGTTACAAATAATTATTACTAAGCTAACATTTATGTGCATTCTCCAGTAGCAAAGTAAACTACCTTTAACCAAAGCAATGCATATATGTTCTAGGGACTATATTTTTTCCTCAGGTATTACTTTCCTTTACCCACTATTTCTTTTCAAAGTAGAAAGTTAAAGAAAGATTTCAAGTGATTATAATTATTGAAATATTTATGACAGATTTTAAATTAATTTCTAGTAGTAGACTGATAACAAAAAATGTCTTCTAACTTTTTGTGTTCATTCACCTGTGTTAACATAATTACCTGAAAATGTATCTTTGCATCTGACTGGAAATTTTGCATATTTTCCATAAGGCCACCCAATTTACCTTCTATGCTTCTATTTCATTTTGCTTTCTAATGAAAAAGACCACAAAGAATTTGGCTAGAGTTTAATTTCATCACGTCTGTTTTCTCTCATTCTTTTTGAAACTTATTTAAATCATGTCCATCATTTTAGCAAAGCTATAATTGCCAAGATTTGCAATGTTTAAATTAATAATTCTGTACTCATTTTTAGTATTCATCTGTACTTAACAGCATTGCTCATAGAATACGATTCCTTCCTTCATAAAAACTTTATGAATCTTAGATGACATTTCTTTTCATTATCTCTTTACTTCTTAGATTTAGTCTTACTTTTCCTTATCAATTACATATATATATACTGTATCTTCTTTGGCAACTCAGTATTATAAAACTAAATGTATCTAACATAATATTTTCAGAATCATTAAATACAACTGCTGAGACAGTGCCATTCACAGACTATGGAGGTAGAGAACAAGAAGCAAGCCCTGTCTGTCAATCAGTGCCATGCATGGGCCACTAGGGGAACAGACAAGACACCAGTCTTTTCCTGTAAGTCAGCATCATTCACGGACTGTGGGGGAAGAGAACAAGAAGTCAAGAAGAAGCAAACCCTTCCTGTGAATTGCTGCCATAGCTGGCGGCTGAGGGAGAATCAGATGTCAGCCACTTCTGGGTATGAGCAGGGAAACAAGAGCCAACCCTCTCCCCTCTCTGCCATAAGTAATCAGCTTATCTGGAGAAACACAGGCTGCAATGACAGAATACAAGTTAATGCTTGTAGTGTGTCGTGTTTCACTGACTTGCAGGTTAAAGCCTGTGGTCTTATCATCTATTCAGAGGATGGCAACACTCAGTGTAGCATCTATGAGGCATCTCCTTCTGAGGATGGTGACTATTGTTGATTCCCAATTGTCTTGAAGTCCTGTTTCATTTTCCTTGTTTTGTTTAGGTTTGATTTCATTGTATCCAATGGCATGGGCAGCTATTTCAAAGATAAGAAGACATGGTAGCCATTTTGGATTTACTATTATATTGTTTTGAAGTTCTTTATTGCATACATTGTTTGTTTCATTGGTTTTATTCTGCTCTGCATTGTTTGACTTTCACATGTCTGAAGTTATCTACAGCTATTTTGAAGGCAGTCTTCAAAAATATTTGGAGTCTTTCTGAGCTCATTATGGTAACCCTTGTTGATTTCTTATGGTTTTGAAATCCTGTCTCATTTACATTGGTTTGTTTTGATTTGCTTTTTTCTGTTTTGTTTTGCTTGGTTTTATTCTCTTTAAAATGAAAACTACAACTGATACATGCAATTACTTAGTACTATATCTCAATCTGAAAAATCTAAGGAATATGCAAGACTTACACTTTAATTGTATTCTTTGTTTGTTAAAATTTAACCCCACGTTTCTCTCAATCAGTATGTTCTGATAGTATGTATCATATATATAAAAATCAGAATAATTATCTGCATTCCATAAACCCAAAGGATGGACTATAACAGGTAAATTGATCATCAAAGTTACAATAGAGAAATACAGAAAGGAATAACTCAATAGAATTATTCTAAAGGATGACTTGGATCTTGTGATAGAAGAGGATACACCTTCAAGATCTTTCCAGAGCATTCTATCCAAACAGATGTCATTATTGCTACTTAGTAGTGGAACGAGCATTCAAATCCATTCATTCAGTCAATCATTCAAAAAACATTCATTAAGTGAATGTTTTATTCTTGGTACTGTTCTAATTTTGATCACATGGTTCCTATGTTTATTAAATATATATTTAATTGATTTTTTCATAAAAATATGGTAGCACAATGTGATCAAAGAAAGTGTGGACAATGCTTAAGTCTAACCTGCATTAAAAATAAATATCCAAGTAAACTCAAACTGTGTAAGCTGGAAGAAATAACCAATGATCAAAGCAGCTTACCTATATAATTTCACAGAAGTTAGTGAAACCAAAATTGCCTTGGAAAAGCTTGGTGAATTTATGGCAGTAAAACTAGCTTTAGGAGAATTATCCCCTGTTATCCCTAGTTTGACAAGTTCAGAAGTGACCTATTGACAAAATTTGGAGAAATGGCATAGAGTTTTTATTTATCCAGTACCAATTTTCTTTTATTATTGATATCCTGCCAAATTGTGATATACTTGTTGCAATAATGAACTAATTGTGTTAAATCACTATTAGCTAAATGTCACACTTTAATGTTTCCTAGATTTTCCCTAGTATCCTCTTTATATTTCAGGATCCCATTCATTATACATATTGATTTTATAGTTCTCATCTCTCTTTTGGGTCTTTGAGATTGTTGCACATAAAGTTTTCATTTTTTTCTTTGTTGATTTAGACAGCTTTAAGAATATTTCTCAGGAATTTCATAGAATATATTCATATTTCTCTCTTGGAATTTGACTGGTATTTTTCTCATGAATGTAATAGGCTATTTGCTTTTACAATAAATACATTTGCAGAAGATTAGAGCTGTTTCTATCACATATATTACTAGTAACTCATGACATGTGATTGTATGTCAGGATTGACCACATCATGCCCTTTAGAAATAAGTCACTATGAGGAACCTACACTTAGAAACTGAAGTTATGTTCCTCTAAATGCTTTCATGAATTATGTTGATATTTTTCAGTAAGGGAAAAGTATTTTCTTTCCAATTCTTTTTCATTCAATTCTTTAGTTATGCCAGTGAGAACTCATGGGTAACTACTTTAAATTTAGATTGCATTCAAATATTACTTTGTTTTTTTATGCAGTTTATCACAGCTCTAATTTTGTGAGCTCCTTTCAGTGGATATTTCTGTCCCTTTGGCAAATTTCAACACTATAGCATTTCTTTTGTTCTTTTTGATAACTCCCTTATAGTCTATCTCTTCAAGATACTGCAGTTCTGCTTGATAGTCCCTGACACATATTTTCAGATTCCTGGAATTGGCATTTAGATAAAGATATCTTGTTTCATTTAATGCAAAGTGAATGTATTTGAATCCCAAATGTGAATGTTATTTCTGATCATCGTGACTGACTACTGTTGCTCCTACATAATCATGATTGATAAAGACAAATGTTCAATATGCACTAATGTTTCCATAAACATATCTCTATAAATATGACTATTTGAACATGAGCTCATAATATCTCCAAATCTAATCCACTACAACATGGATCATTCTATCTTCCTTCTCTGGTTATCTACAAACTCCCAACTCTGATAGGGAAAAATTTGGTTTAAACATTTACCAGTCCAATTATTTAAATGCAGGATGACCAAATCTTGCATATTTCCAGTAATTCATATGTGATAATATAATAGGAAATATTAAATAACATTTATGTCAAATTTATTCAATACAAGAATAGATCAGTTGAAATGACACATTCTTGAGGGTCCAATCAGTATTGAGGATGCATGGAAAATCAGAGCGTAAAGAAGCACACTGCTTGAGTGATGCTTGAGGTAAACTGTTCAGTGATTAAACCACCATTTTGATACTTTTTGGTGTTTGTGTTAGCATTATGAAAATTGTTAATCCATACCTCATGGTGTATAGCCTAATTGTCCTGGCCGTGGCTTGTTTTGTGTTTAGTTTTATGATTTCTACTCTATTTTAGAATTGCTTACAGTAGTACGTTTTCTGCAACAGCCTTTGAGAAATTGTGCCTTATATATTTGCAAAATATACTTAGGTCCCATAAAATAATATGTTGGTCAATGATGGTATGCTTGTTCAGTAGTAATCTTGTAAGAATATATTGGACATTTTAAAAAAACCCTGCTTTCTAGCAATACTGCAGTCTTTGTAATATAGTAACATAATACCTTACACAGTGGAATATGTTGATATTTCTGTAAACAAACTTACTTACCTACTTACTGTACATAATTACTGCATAAAAAGTTACATTTTTGATTATGACAAAAACACTGTTGGTTTATGTGTTTATGGTTTTTTTGTTATTGTAGAATGTACACTATAATCTTACTTATAAAAACTTTATTGAGAAGATTGTCAGTTTATGCTACATGGAGCATTACAGATATAATACTTACAAATATTTTTTTAAGTTTATGAAAGTACACAATGAAGAAATTATCTAATGACACATTTCTTGGAACACATCCCTACTGTTAAACAATGCATGGCTGTAGTCTTATTGTTTTGTTATAGTGTACATTCTGCACCATGCTTTCACCCACCTTGGAAATGCTCATAAATTTTCCAGTGTTCATACATGGAAATACATGGCTCATTTCCTATGATATAAATTTCTCTGAGTTTTGATATATGTACATGTTCAAGTGTTCAAAATTTTGCTCTTCAATAGATTAGTTTGAAACCCAAAACACATTAATCATTTTTTCTATTCAATTGCCCTTCTATCTCCCTTATTTTTTCAAACAATTTTTGGCTGTATTTTAGTTTTGTGGGGCTAGGGATTTAGCTCAGTGGCACAACACTTGCCTGGCAAGCAAACGGTCCTGAGTTTGATTCCTGATACCAAAAGAGAGAAAAAAGGAAAAAAAATCCTCAGTATTTCAGTTTTACCTTTTAATACAATTAAAACCATACTGTGCATAGATTTTTAAATTGTTTTCCTTCACTAGAAATATGTGCTTACATTTTGACTATATTTCTGGAGGAAATTTTTTTTTTCTTTTCAACACTAAGTAATATTTCAATGTGGGATTGTACCAGAGTTTATGAGTCCATTCACAATGGAGACACACAATAGCTACTTCCAGTTTTAGTCACATGTGAGTTCTTGTGTAGACAGAAGTTCATAAATAAGTTTCAAAACTAAAGTGTAAATAAGTATGATTTTTATTAATTTACTTTTTATGACACTGGCCACTTGTTTTTCAAAGTGATACATGTTTTATACTCATGAGTAATAAAATGGTAGATTTTATTGTTCATTCTTTCAAAAGAAATTGACATTGCTTTTTGGGAGGAAATTTTTTAATTATTTCAATAGGCATATAGTCGAATATTATTATTCTAAAGAAAATTCTTTTTAACTTTTAAATGTTAATAAATGTTTTAAACATTACTGTATGCCTGTTTGCTATCCGCATAGCTTTTTTCATCAGGAATTTGTTCATCATATTCTTTTTTAAATTATTACTGCTGTTGTCGGTGGTTTAAACTGGATAATTTGATTTCTTGAAGTCAAGATTTTCTTGTTTTGTTTTGTTTTGTTTCTATACCCACCCTGTACTTTTGGATTAATCTCAGAGGTGTTCTATGACCTCTTCTGGTCTTCTTGCTTTTTTCATCTCCTTCCTAAAACCATCTTGCTTATTTGCTCACAAGGGACATGTATTTGTGATCTTCTTGTATCAACTTCCCTCAGTGCTGAAATTATATGCCTGTGACATCAAGATTATTGTCAAACTTTAAAAATTCTGTATATATTATGCAAGCAAGTCTTCTCTATTATCATATTACCCCCCATATTATTATCATATTACCCCCAAGATGTGGCCCCTTTTAAATTTTCTTTGTGTTTTCATAGTGGAGAATTTAAAAAATAAAGTTTGATTTTCTTAAACTTTGTGAATTGTGCTTTTGTTATTGAAACTAAACATTTTTCACTGAACTCTTCTTTAATAAAAGTTATACAGATATTTTTCTAACATATTAATTTAAAATTTTATATTTTACAGTCTTTTATGTAGAACTATGATTTGAATAAATTTTAATAATAAAGTAAAAGTTGTATGCCTAGATTTTTATTATTTGGTAAAGGTTATCCTTTATTAAATTATTTTTCTTGTTTATGAAAATCAATAACTAAATTTCCTAAATTTTGATTTATGACTCTGTATTCTATTCACTGAATAATTATCCATTTCTTTCCTTATTATAGCTCAATATTACATCATGCAATGGACCACTATATAGTCCCTAAACTTCATTTCTCTTCATCACTATCCTGTTGGTCCTTCTAGATCGTTTGCTTTTCTTTACAAGTTTGAAGTCTTTCATGATCATGACTAATGCAACAGATTGTATGTATCCCAGTAAATCCATATGTGGTAATCCCATTTCCACGGTAATTTTATTACTATTAGGAGGTGGGGCATTTGGGAAATGGTCCACTCATGATTCTAGGAGTCTCATTAATTTGTACTTTTATATACAAATCTATGTATTTATTTATTGTTGCATTAGAGATCAAACTCAGAAAAAGTTTAGACTGATCTATATTCTTGGTTATTTATTTATTTATTTATTTATTCATTTATTAAATCCAGGTTCCACAGGATGTGCAATACTGCCATCTCAGCCTCCCTTGGTGCTGGAATTTGAGGAATAAACTACTACTCCAGCTAGATTTCTGCTTTTATAAAAAAAACTCTAGAGAAACCATTAATCTTTTTTTCATGTGGAGAAGTACCAATAAGACCCAGTACATAACTTGAAAATGAGATCCTGCAAGAATCTAGCCAAGTGAGTACCCTTATCTTCTGGACTCTAAAACTCCAGTAAATGTATTTCTGTCTTTTTTATGCACAACTCATTCTATAGCACTTTGTTATAACCATCCAAATTGCCAAAGATGTCTATAATTTAATAGGATTTTTATTGTAATTGCATTGTACTTATAAATCAAGTTGGGAAGAATTGACATTTTAACAATGTTGAGTCTTCCAATACATAAAAGTGGAATATTTCATTTAAGTTTTTTAGCTATCTTTCACACAAGTTTTATAATATTCTGAACATACATTTTATATATGTCTTGCTAGATTTACGCCTACATGGGCTGAGGATATAGCTCAGAGGCACAGACCCTCCTTGGCAAGGAGATATTTTATGTATACAATCATATTTCTCTGTTTTTTTTATTTTTGGTTATGGCTTTGGTTTTGTTACTTTGAGACAAGGCTCGCTGTGTAAACCAGGCTGGCCTCAAAGTCACTGACATCCTCCTGCCTGAGCCTCCCCAATGAAATTATAAGTGTGCGCTACTATACCCAGCGTCATTTGGGTTTTATAGGCTCACAGGCTAGCAGTTTGGGTGGAGGTACATAGAATCAGAGAACGCTGGTGTGATTTTCTTCAGCATCATCAATACTCTTAATTTTCCTGTGGATCAAGCCCAAGGACACTATACCACTGAGCTACACTCCTGACTCATTTTATTTTGCAAAAAGGTCTAAATAAGTTGCCCAGGCTGGTGGGGTTTTTGTTTTTTGTTTTTTTTTTTAGTACCAAGAATTGAACTGATGACCTTGCGCTTGCCAGGCAGGTGCTTATAACACTGAGCTAAATCCCCAGACCTGCCCAGGCTGGTCTTCATCTTACAATCCTTCTCCTGCCACTTAAGTAGCTAAAACTACAGACATACCTGCACACTTGGTTTTAAATTTATTTATTGAAGTACTAGAGACTGAACTCAGGGCTTCCCCCACTGAGCTGAATCCCTGGCCCTTTTTTAAAAATTCATATTTAGAGAAAGTGTCTTGCTAAGTCACTAAGTCATCCCAGGTGCCATGGAACTTATTTGAGAGCAAATAGGTTCTATTTTATTTCTTATGTTTTAACTTGTGAAAATTTTCTACTTTTATTATGATGTGCTACTTAATACTTTTTACATAATAGTGCCTTGTTTCTTAATTAAAGGGAAAATTCTAATAATCCTAATAGGTTTTCAGTAACTTTGCTTTATAAAAATGAGTTTGTTGATGATT
Source organism: Dolichotis patagonum (assembly GCA_004027295.1). NCBI lineage: Eukaryota > Metazoa > Chordata > Mammalia > Rodentia > Caviidae > Dolichotis > Dolichotis patagonum. The sequence goes on from PVJX010018545.1 coordinate 16,898, forward strand.
TATCTAGAATGGGTGTAAGACTTTTTCAAGAAATTTTTCTGCATTAGTTGATAAGGTGCTGAATCTTTTCCTTTAATCTTTTAATGGGATAAAACACTTTAAATTATAATATTAAGGTTTTTTTTCCTATAACTCTTTTCACACCTTGTTAGTTTCAGTGTGCTACTGTTTAACTTCTCAAGTTTTATATTAACTTCTCAAGTTTATATTATGACTATTTATAGTCATAAAATACTTGGAACTATAGTTTTTCCATTTTGTAACATCTTTATCTACTTTTCTAGTAAGGTGATAATAGCCTTAAGACATATAAAGCTTATTTGCCATTTGTATTTCTTCATCAGAGGACTGCGTATTCATTTCAGATGCCCATTTTCGGAATGGGTCTTTGAATTTTGGGGATCTGATTCCTTTTTAATTCTTTATATGTTCTAGACAGAAGACCTTTGTCTGAGGGACCATTCACTAGGATTTTTCCCCAACTGTGGGTTTTCTTTTCACTATGCTGGAGATTTCTTTCTACATGCAAAAACTCTTTAATAGGACATGATCCCAGTAATTGATTCTGTGAAATATTTCACGTACAGTTTGATTCTTGTTCATGAATTCTCTACCTACCGTTATGTCTTCAAGATTTCTACCTACCTTGTGTTCCAACAAATTTAGTGTTTCTGTTTTAATATTTACATCTTTGATTCATTTAGACTTTAGTTTAGTACACGATGATAGGCATGAGTCTAGCTGTAGTTTTTGGCATATGGAGAGCCAATTTTTCCAGCACCATTTATTGAAGAGACTATCTTTCTTCCAGTGGATGTGTGTAGCCCCTTTATCAAAGATAAGGTTGCTGAGTATGTTTGTAGTTGTATTTGTATCTTCTAATCTATTTCATTGATCTTTAGGTTTGTTTTTTTTTTCCAGTACCATACTGATTACAGTAGCTTTGTAGTATAACTTCAAGTTAGGGATTGTGATGCCTCCTACCTTGCCTTTGTTGCTTAGAATTGTGTTTGCTATTCTTGGTCTCTTCTGGTTCCAGATAAATTTTAGGAGTGATTTCTCTAGAACTGTGAGGTATGCCAGTGGCATTTTGATTGGGATTACATTAAATTTGTATAACAATTTTGGGAGAATGGCCATGTTCACAATGTTTGTTCTTCCTATCCATGAACAGCATCATTGGTCAAATTAAAACAACAAAAGAAATGCAAATTAAAACAGCACTGAGGTTGTTTCTCACTCCAGAAAGAATGGCCAGGATAAAGAAAACTACCAACAATTTGGGAGAGGCTCCCAGGAAATAGGAACTCTTCTGCACTGTTGGTGGGAATGCAGACTGTTGCAAATATTGGAGGTCAGTCTGGAGATTCCTCAAAAATCTTGAAAGTCCCATTTGACCCAGCTCTTCCACTTCTGGGTATATTCCCAGAAGAACTGAAAACATCACACCACAATGATTTATGTGCACCCATGTTTATAGCAGCACAATTTGTAATAGCCAGATCTTGCAAACAGCCTAGATGCCCACCAACTGAGGAATAGATAAAAAAGTTGTGGTATTTTTATACAATGGAGTACTACTCAGCTATAAAGAATGATCACATTGACATATTTATAAGCAAATGGATGCTACTTGAGACCATATTCATAAGTGAAAGAAATCAAACTCACATGTGTAAATACCATATAATCTCCCTAGTGTAAGAAATGGTAAGAGTACATAAGATAAAAAAAATACAGTGAAAGGACAAGAATTTGCTTAAAAGAGAAAAAATAATATCTCAGGGAAATGAGGGAAAAAAAGGAAGAGAAAAGAAAAAAATATCTAAAATTATATAAACACACTTAATATAGCTAAGATGATTGGGCTACATATTCTATAACTTGTTGGAACAAAATACTTATCACTCATAGGATTGGAACAATTGTGCATATTTTTGTGTGGTGATCTGAGTAACTCTTGGAAATCACTATGTAAAATAACAACCCTAGCTATGCTCATACCACCTTTTTTAGAAGGCCTATATTGTCAGTGTTCTGGGCTCTTTGCCATGGTTATTTATATGTCTTTTTTGTTTCGTGTTTTTCTAGGAATTTGTTTTGTTTTGTTTTGTCTTGGTTTGTTTTGTTTTGTTTTTTTCTCTAATACAGAAATGATAGCTATACATGTAGAGATTCATGCATGCATAGAACTTCTAAACAGTTTTTGAGATTCTATTATATAATGCATGATGAAATGAACAGCTACTTTGAAGAAAAAGAGACACCAAGGTGCCCAGTGTTGATTCCATGGTATCATGATATGATATCCAGCAATACTATCATGATTTGTTCAGAGTGAGTTTAATCTGTTTTGTTTTGTTTAATTTCAACATACATGAAGGTATTTTGAAGAGAATGAGAGATATTATGCCATTTTTGACTTCCCTATTGTCTGGTCTTGAAGACCTAAAATGCCTGCGTGTTCCTGTTCTGATCAGTTTTATACTACTTTGTTTTGTATGAATTCATTGTATGTGAAGATATGGATAACTATTTGGAAGAAAACAAGAGACAATATGATAGACAGGAAAGATCTCTGGTTGTCTTGCTTTGAAATCTGTGTCCTTTACAGTGTTTTCTTACGAACTGTTTTGTTCTGTTTCATTTTACCATCTTTAAAATAAAAATTTTTAAAACAGAGAGACTACCCCAGCCAAGTTAAAAAAAAAAAAAAGAGGTTTAAAATCTTTTAAAGTTTAGATAAAAAACATACAATTTCTCCATAGGCATTTGCTACCGTTTACCATGAAAATATTCAGGAATAATGTTTTATTTTAGAACATTGTTATTTATTTAACTAGTTTAATGAATATGAATTTCTTCAGATTATTTATAACTCATTGTGAAACTTGGCATAATGCCCCCTATAAGTAAGTGGTCTTTTTTTAAATCTAGGTTACAAAATATGTGGGCATAGTTTTGCCTGTCTTATTATCTACTACTCATGAAACATCCATGAGATACAGAGTAAAAACTCCTGCTTTCTTTTATGTTTTTTTCTTTCTTATTTTGTTTAGCTTTGGTAATATCTTGCCATTCTTTTATTGATCTTTTTTCTGAAAAAGCCCATAAGTTTACTGGTTTGTTTTATTGATTTTTCTGTTTCTATTTTTATTTAAATTTTCATTTTTTGTACACTCATTACTTTCTTCTGATATTTAGGTCTGATTTGCTTTTGTTAATTTAGTTTCCAAAAGTGAAAGGTTAGAATATTTTTTTCCTGATATGTTCAATTAATGCTTTGTGTTTTCCATTTTAGAACTACCCTTTTTGTGACTCACAAATGTTAATATATTTTTATTTTTATTTATCTCAAATATTTTCAATTTAATTTTGAGAATTATAATTTATGTATATATTACTTAGAATTATATTGTTTAATATTGAAGTATTTGGGTATTTCCTGGTTATTCTTTCACTGATCTTATTTTAATATTGACATCTGCCTTCAATATTGACTTTCACTGGAATTCTATTACTGTCTGTGAAATCATTTTTATGATCTCAATTTTTTAAATAAGTAAATGTGTATGTTATTGTCCAAACCCTGGTCTGTTTTGCTGAAAATTATGAGACTGAGAAGAATGCATATTCTGCTTATGTTCATATAATATTCTGTGTAAAATTATTGGATTATATTAATGAATATTACTGTGCAGGTTCACAGCATTCTGATTCATCTATACTAACTTGATCTACCAAATACTAGTAAAATGTTGAATCTTTCAACTATAATATTAAAAGTCTGATACTTCTTTTAGTTCTATTAAAATTACTTCAATGTTTCATATTCTTTTTAGATGCATACACAATAACTATTATTTCTTATTCAAGAATAAATAGTTTTACTATTGTGTAGAGTTTGAATTTCTTATGATCTTGTTCTGAAATGTTTCTTGATTTATTAATGTTTCCTTCCAAACTATTTTCATTCTCTGATTTTATGTCATGATTCTGTTTACCTCATCCTGACAATATAGATGACACATCTTTCAAAAATGTAGTTATTCTGGAATTTTTAATACACATTTATGTTAATTTAAATAACATTTTCAGAAATGTTAACTAGATACTGCACAATTCTTCATATTCTGTATTTCATATCATTCCTATAATTTAATTCACTTATCCAGATTATATTCAGTTTTTTGATATTGTGAATTAAACATTCATTGATATTAATCAAAGCCAAGAAAAATATTTCTTTTGATTGTATGTCTTCTCTATTTATTACTTTATTTGAGTAGATTATAATTTATAACTTTTCATATGACCTTCAGCTGATGTACCGAAGAGTAGATCTGAGCTGAATAACAAATTCTTAAATATTTTGTTCATCTACTAAAAGTCTTCTGTTTCAATTTTAAAAGGCAATAAGAGTTCTGTACATAAAATTTTAAATTGCACTTCTTTTGTTTATGAATAACACATTTAACATTTCTCTCAATACTCTTGCTAGTTTTGTTTTTCAAAATTTTACTATCATTATGATCTAGGTACCTCTAAATGCAGCTTGTTTTGCCATTTTTGTTTTGCATTGTTGTTTTTAAATTGGATTTAAAAATTTTTTTTGTTTTAGTTGTCTGCACTGTTGACAGGATATGTTTAAGCAAAAATGTTTTGTTTTTGACTTTGAATAATGTGCTCTGAGCTTTGTGGATCTACAATGTTTTGTGTGATCTTTACAAAATCAAAACTGATAATTTGAATAAAGATAGAGATATATATGTATTCATAGCCACTGCTATTAAATAATGGTGTTTATAACATTATATAGATTTACTGAAGGATACTAAATAGTGTCAACACAAAGATCAACAAGTCTCAAGATCAAGATCTTTAGTCAGTAACTCAGAAACCAAGAAGAGTTGATATGTAGCTTCCATATAAAACCAATACCCTCAAAATCAGATCTAAATGTTTCATTTCCAGCTCAAATCTCATAAGGCTCAAGACCAAGGAAGAACCAGTACTTTAGCCCCCATCCAAATTTCAGAAGAGATTAACATCCCAGTTCAAATAATTAAGCAAAAAGATATCCCTCTTAATTAATTTTCTTGTATGTATTCCAAGTCTGCAATTGGAATGAACTTCATTATAAAGGACAATTTGCTTTCCTTAGTTTTCAATTCAGATATAACTCTCAGCTCTCAAAGCATCCTCATAGGCTCACCTCAAATGCTGTTGGGCCAAATATTTAAGCACTCCGGGTTGATCAGTGCTACAAAACAAAACAAAACAAAACAAAACAAATACTTTGTTTCTAAGATTTTTAAAGAAATCATTCTATAATTATTATTTCAAATATTTATGCTCCAATTCATTTTGTGTTTCTAGTCCAATGATTATTTTTTAATTTTTGGAAATAGCCTTGTGACAGTTTAGGTTTTAAAATTATTTGTGTATTCCAGCTTGGTAAACATCTACTAACCTCTTTCATAATAACTGGTCAGATGCATTCTACAGAAAAGCATATCAAGACATTCTTCATGCCACAACAAATATATCTTCCAACATATCACTCTAAAGTAGTTCAGGAAGTCTAGAGCAGGTTAAGATTGAAGAATATTATTCTAGGTATAAATCTCTAGAAAAGCCTTCTCAATTGTAGGACAAGACTGGTTAAGGAGAATGGTATGTACCCTTTTTTGTAGTTGTTACTCTTTTCCTGTTTCTGGTCAGAATCATGAAAATATTTATTTGGTTTTTCAATGTGACAATCTGATGGATTTCCTGTAACTAAACAGTAATATTTAACTTATCTCTAAACAGAATTACTAAAGGTTTCAGAATTTTTTTTTATTCAAGTCCACACAAAATTCTAGATAGTTGTTAAAATTATTATTTATGTTCTCTTAATAGATTGTAGTTCTAGTGGCTCTCAGCTATGATTTTTGTATTCACTTGCACCTGCAGATCTCAAAGTGTGGCTTTTCCTGTAATTTCATTTCTCTGGGATATCTGTGATTATTTTTAGCTTAGATTATCTTTTAGTTTATTCAGCATTTGTCAAGTTGCAATGATAAGGGAAGAAACAGCAAGTCTTGTTGTTAGAGCAAAAACTGCAAGATTAGCTTGCAATTTACAGTTAATTTTTGCATGTTCATAGTGTTATAATTCATTCAACCTTATTGTTATTAAATGCTGAGTTAAAATTTGAAAAAAAAAGAAATTGAAGTTTTTCACAAATATTTTAAAAGGTAGAAAAATTTTTAAAAAACTATTTTTAATTGTGTTGCAAGAAGCAATTATAAATTTGCATATTTTGCAGAAGGTAAGAAAACAGGTGAGAGCAAGAAAACTGCCATAAATCTATCTAGACCTCTACTTAATTTTAAAGGGTCATTTAACAGAGAAATCTCATGACTTTCTACTTCCACTTCTCACAGTGAGTGAAGTAAGGAAGAAACAGGGCCAGTGTACACAGGTCAGCATCAGGAGGAGAGAAAGAAAGAGTTCTGCCAAGCCTAGAGCTTGGCTAGGATAAGGAGGTGGGAGGACAACTAATGACTGCTTTGTGTTGAGTCAGCAGGGAATAGGGGCTGTGCTCCATTGCTTGGGCACACAATGGCAGCCACACCTTTGACTTAGAGTCAGTGGACATCTATGACTTGCCTTTCCTGAGTCTCAGTCAGCCTGGAGCATGCTGTTGGATGTCCATCCATTCTCTACAAGCATACAGGGTTGTTTCCTGTACAACCCAGAGTTCAGTTCCCAGCCAGTGCCAGATTTCCTTTTAGTACATGCCTAGTTTTTTCTTAATCTCCCTTTCTGCCAGCAGGAAACTGCTTAGGCATAATCATAGCAATCTAGGAGCAAGGGGGAAAAGTGAGACCCAGGCAAAAGCCAAATCACAGGTGCCAGCAAAGGGAGTCTACATAAGTGATTATATTAACCCATGTGTCTAATGTGTTCTAATAGAACACTGTAGAATAAAAGAAGGTGTGAGTATGTGACAGTGTATAGAAGTTGGAAGGTAAATGAAGGAAAAGAACATAAAAGTGTCCAGTATTCTTGAGACAAAATAAAATACTGAAAAAATATATTATTTATAGATAAAAGGGTTTTATTCTTTCCAACTTTTTCTTGTAAGAGAGCACTGCTAATGGACCCACAAAAAATTCTGACTATTCTATTTATAATTGTAAACTTTTAAAATTTTAAAAGAGTTAGTATAATTTAAATTTTGTCAATAATGTTTCTGAGGACACCCTGATTTTATAAGCAAATATCTTCTGTGTACCTGTTTATATTTGTCTCTGTCCAACATGTAAATAGCAGTTTTATTTGAGCTCAACAAAGTTTTCTTTTTTTTACATTTTTTTTTGTTTTTTGAAACATACGTCTATAATTTAACATCATCAAAATTAAAGATATACTTTCACTCAAGTTTCCTGCTGGTCAAAATATTGTTAAAGTTGGTTGTATAAATGTAATGCATGTTATAATTTGTATATTATGACTTAAATGTCTCTTGTTATTCCAAAATAATGTATCAAGTGTATTATGTTCTGACTCTCATGAGTCATCAAAAATATTTAGTTATTTAAACAAAATTCCTTTAGAGTGGAGAGAAACTGTCAGACAAGACTTCAAATGATCAATAAGGAAACAGATGCCTGGGAATAATTATCTAGCCTTAATTTATTAATGGGAGACCATAAATAAATAAATCTGCTTTTTGCAGTTTTGAGGTTGCAAAGGGTAGAGTTGTGCTTCTTCTTGTGATGCATTGGCCATATTTTCTATTCTCATGTTTCTTCTCAACAATAGCGATCTCCTTTGCTCCATCTTTACAGTTCACACCCTTACTGGAGCTTCCTTTCTGGTCATATTCACATTTTAAAACATTCTCCAGGGCTCTTTGCTCTTTATTTGCCACATAAATCTGGCTAAAAGCCCCCATCAACAGTCATGCACAGTCTCAACATTCTGCTGACTTGAAATTTCTTCTGCCAGATAAATTAGCCTGCTGACCTTAACCTTAGCCTAGGTAAAAATCACTGGACATTGGAAGAAGACAGACAAACTTTCTGCCATGCCAGAATACACATCATCTGAAGTCTACAAGCCAATACAGTCTTTCTTTCCAGCAGAAACTTTAGCCTTGTCTTTATTCCATGATGTCTATCAGCTTTTTGGTATTCTCAGCTTGGAGCAGAATCTTCCATGCAGGGCAGCCTTAGGCACTTCAGTTCTACTCTTTCATCTGGTATCTCTGAACCTTTCCAATCTCTTCTCACAAGTCATTCCTAATGGCTGTCAAATCATATGTTGAGGTATTTTGTCCCAGCAATGAGAGAAAAGTAATCAAGACAAAATAGCCACAGCAATGATCCCACTCTAGGTACCAAATTTTGTCTTGGTTATTTTTCTCTCATTGCTGAGACAAAATACTTCACACCCAAAATGAGAGAATAAAAGGTTTATTCAGCTCACAGTTTGTGGAGGTTTCAATTCATACTCTTCTGGCTCCAAGGCAGGGTGGTGTGGCTGAGGGACAACTACTGATGGTAGCAGCAGGTACCAAAAGCAACAAGAGCAAAAAGACAAAAGGGAAAAACAGGCCTCCTTCCTTCCTTTAATTGTATGCCAGCTACCCGTGCCTGTTGAGAACTCACACCACCAATCCTACCACTAGAAAATTAATCAAGCAAAAAATCTAGATTTTTGCCTTCAAATCCCTCATGACCACATGAGACTTACAGAGGACAACCGGACACAAAACCTAGCACACCTCAATAAATGTTGTTCAAAATATATTGTAATGATATTTTTACATTGGTTATTGTCATAGGATTAAGTTTTTGAGAAGCATTACAATAAGGTTTTCTGATTTAAAAATGGTCTGGTACAAAGGTAAATTAGAAAACAAAAGTTTTCATATGGTTTGGCAATTTATTATTGCTAGTCTTATGGTGTATTAAATGTATTCATGCCTCCCAGGTATATAAGTCTTCTAAAATATAAAACTGGGATTGTTAATTATAAGAAGCCTTTTCTTTTAGATTCAGACCATCTGTACCAGATATTTGTAATAGGAGATTCACATCAAGCCAAGATGAAGTCACCAGTGAAATAATAATTCTTTTAACAAAAATTTATGTGATATCTATTCTGTATACATGCTACTGCACTTAGAGATGTTTAGACATTAAGTAGTATGGAAAATGTCACACAATTTAGTGACATCCTATTAAAGGGCAACAAATGTGGTGAAGAGCTTCTTAGGTACTAGGTAGGGATGATTGATTAAAAAGTCTATTCTATGCCAATACAGAGATTAAAATGTTATGAAAATGCCATCATGATTTCCATGCTAAGATACTGTGTTGGTTTTTTGTCTCAATTTTTCCTATTAAACTATATAATTCTTGTCTGTTGATATTGTATAGAGATTCAACTACTAAAACATTCACAGTTGATAAAAATTAATTTTTGAGCTATACATTGTATTTCAAGGTGCTTGATATTCAGCTAAAATTGTAACATTAAGGAAACAAGAAACACCTTTCCCTGAGCCTATAGCAGTCATGGCCAAGTGGTAGGAAAAATAGGAAGCCAATTCACCCTTCTCATGAGCCAGTCAGAGTGTGGGCTGGGTGACGAGAAAAGCCAAGCCCACCCCCACCTCTGTAAGCAACTAGATGATTCAGAAGAACACAGACTGAGTTGACAACAACTGAGGTACAAAATCTTAATGCTTGTATTGTTTGATTGACTTTGCAGGCCTAAAGCTGGTAGTCTGAGAATCTGTTTAGAGGAGAATAATATGCAATATTAATACTATGGAGTATTTTCTTTTGTATTGTCCTTGAAATACAATATGGTTTCACTGGTTTTTTTTACTCCATTTTATTGTTTTGTTTCATTCAATGTTTTGTTTTGATTGGTTATATTCTATTCTTATTATCTGATGGAATAGGCAGCAATTTTGAAGATAGCAAAAGTCATTATGGTAGCAATTGTTGATGCCCTATTATCCTATTTTGAAGTCTTGTATCACATTCACTGCTTTGTTTTGATTGGCTTTATTCTGTTTTATTTTGTCTGGATTTATTCTCTTTAAAATAGAATTTAAAAGACATAACATTAAGCTCATTGCTCCTTTCACAGTGCTAATTTCATTAATCTTTTCTTTTGGATATTCAACAAGTAAGATGTGAAGATCAAAAACTAGAAAGATAGTTGTGCTAAGAAAAGAGCCAGTGTTTTAGCCCTGGGTGTCCAAGATCTACAAGCACCCAGAAATGTGGGAACAATTTCTGCAACATCCTACCACTATGGTTAGTTATATGACCTCCTAACCCAGTGGATTGTTGCACCCCAGGGGATGGAAACCTAACAATGTACTAAAAGAGGGTCCCTAAAGAAAAATCTTCCAATCTTTCACAGAAAGTAGGTTGATCAAGCAATGATCATGACTCATCCAGATAGCTGACACTGACAAAGAACTTATATATGATTCCAAGGTAATTCTTAGGAGACATAACTGATCTGACAGATGGCAAAAGGTTAATTTTTAGTAGCAGAGGTCTCAATTTATCTTAGTCTTCAACACCCATTAGAAAAGTATAACCAAGAGGTATTTAAAACAGTGTTATAATAAGACAGATAATATGAAAGGACTTCAATAACTAACCCTGTCTGCCAGTTTTCAACTATAAAAGTAGCTAACTACTGCTGAGTTATTAATTAGAAGTTACAATAAAATCTGTGGAATTGCAACCAAAACTTTCAAATTCTTTAGGTAAGATCAGCTAAAACTAGAGAGACTTGTGACAAAATTAGACTGCATTTATAGAAAAATCTAACAGACACTGGGTTACAATAAGCATTTTAGTCCCGTTAAAAACAGTTTGCAGACTTGACTCCTTCTCAAGCCTACTTTTCTCGTCTAGTGTCTATGCTTTGATTCTACATTCTCTAACTTCTCATAAATATGCTTATTATTTCCTAAAGGCTGCCAAGCTCCAAGTGATCATACAGATAATATCAACAATAAATATGCTAGATTCGTTCTACTGAGGTCCTTTAGATCAAATTGTAAAAATAGTTCACACCTGGTAAACTTCAACAGCACATCTGAGGCTCATTAGATTAGCTCTCTGAAATGGTTCTGTCACCATTGTCTCCCTTTACACGGACCCTCCTCAGCTAAAAACAGTTAAGATGAAAACTATGCCAAGCCTCCCTCAACCACAGTTCGGGATAGTTCTTCACAGAAACATATATTATATGCCGTTAAGTTAGTTACAATTATTTCAGGCAGTTAGACTGGGGTAGACCTTTAGCATAAAAGACAATTATGGCTAAAAAAACACTCATTTAGGTTAGGCTTTAACAAAAAGAACAACTCAATCTTTTAAAAAATCAGTTAAATAAAAAAAAAGGCATCTTCAAACATGGAGGGTTATAGCACTGCCTCCTCTTCTCAAACATAGGGTATGAATTTCCCTGCTGCACAAAAGACTGAGCTGCAGGCTGTTGTAAAGAACTTGTGAAATTATTCATCCAACCCTGTTAATCTCTTGTGAAGTAGCACTTACGTTTGTGGTGTAATTCACTATGTTAAAATTGCCACTTATGTGCTGCCCAAAAACATATTTTTCATTTATTCACACTCTCCAAACTGTTATTTAGTCTGTTCATGTCTCCTGCTTTATTGGCATTTACATTCTCTTTCCCAATTTCTGAGGTCTTTCACTAAAGACAACTATAATGTCACAGCTGTGAGAGCTTCCTAAGTTCCTGGGGGTAACAATGATGTGAAGGTGAAGAAATAAAGATAGAAGGAAATCTGGGATCAGGTCTAACCCTTCCACCGGACTTGAGGAAGGGACTGGTGAATCACAGCAATGTGCTTATTTATACACGTCGTGTAACACCTAGTTGCTTAAATACCTCATTTCTTATACCCCTTATTCTTGGGGCTGGAAGAGCTGTTCACCTCCAACATTTCATACTCAGGGTATTTCTCAGGTGCTTTGTGCCCTTGAGGTACCCATGTTTTGGCACTTGTGCTTTTAGCCCACACATGTGAACAATCAGTAGCTCAGCAACTCCATCAGTGTAGTAGACTGCTGGTTGCTGTGAATCTTATTCCCTCAGATGCCATTTAACAGGCTTCTGTCTCCAATGCCACCTTCCCTCAAAATGTTTCTGCCTTGTTTACCCTGTCCCCTTTTACCCAGGAATAACTCAACCAATTGTTAGACAGTGATTCTTCATGCGTAACACATCTTCCCTCACTCCGTGTGGATGCTAGCCCTTGAGGGTTACACCTCAACCATCTCTAGCATATAGTTATCACTCATGTTACTGAGTTTGATTCTCTCTGCTTGGTCCATGTTTCAGTAGATACTTCCTCATGGTTTATTTATGCTTCTGTCTGCATTAGTGAGGTGGCTAAACATGTTATTGCTCATTGTTTGGATGCTTTTGATAGCCTTGGTGGCTTGCAGGTGGTCAAAGTTGATAACATCCTAACTTATATGAGTACTGCTCTCCTAAAGTTTTTAACACTTTCTGCATTTTCATTAGCATGGGAAACCCCTATAACCCTTGAGATTAAGGGCTTGCTAAATGTGCTCATCATACACTCAAACTTCAACTACAAAAATAAAAGTGGTATTCTTTCCCTATGAATTCATACCCCAGAACAAACTTCATTTGGCTTATATGTTATTAACTTTTAAAATCTTACTCAAAAAGGGGCTATAGCAGCAGAAGGATAAGTCAATCATAGAAAGGAAAAGAAACCTAAGTGTTCTTTGGAAGGAAATTCATACTGGACAATGGGGAGACATAGTCCAGAACACATATGGGGCCAATGATACCATTATATCTTCTAGGTACTATACCTGTATATTTCTAGAGAACAATGAATGGCCTATCTGGCTGCCAGAGCATGCTGTCTGACCATATCAAGGACCCAAATCCAGAAAAGTTGTTGGTTGCATCCTTCAAGAAGTTGATGCTCAGTCCTGTGGCCATAATGTCTTAGAGACTTCTCTGTAGGCAACTGAAAAAGATGGGGTCAGGCTTAGCCTGGGGCCAACTGAAGGAATTGACCCAAGGTGTCCAAGAAATAACCAAGAGTGGGAATTCCAAAAACCTTGCTGCAATTTCCTTGGCTATGCTCACTCTGGTCTCTGTGCAGTTAGGAGCTTCACATGCTATGCCCTACTGGACACTCTTGCCTCATTCAACCTTGGCTCACCCATTACCTTGGGAGGTTCATGATTTCATACATATTTTTACAAATCAATCCCAACTTCTGGGATCCTCCAATACCCATACTCTTCAAAAGTATTCATCATTTAATTACACTGGTTGAGCAACTTTCCTTCTCTTCTTTGTTGTATCATCTTCTCTATGCTTGTCTACTCAAGTTATAGAAAACATGCCATTGTTCATAATTCATGAGTAGCAGACTGTGATGAATTATTCCTCTGAAATATTTTCAATCTGTCCCTAACAGCCACCAATTATTCATGTCCACTTAACTCATGCTGAAAAACTACTCAGTATGCACCACAAAATAAAGTAATGCTCTGGAAGGAATGTTGTACTCATCAACTTAACAAGACTACCATTGTAAATAGGGCTATTATGCATTGGTCCCATACTATATATAATCATACCAGGCATCATTCATATTCTGTGCTTTATAATTTCCAGAAATATATCCAAAAATATTTATGGCATTTGGCTCCAGTTTCTCCACCATTATTATGTTTATTCATAGTCTCAAAAACATTAATCATGTAGGTAGGCACTCAAAAATATTGGTCCAGAGCCTGTGTATATATTCTTTATGTTCTTCTGATGAGGACTGTTAATATCATTCAAGATAATTATTTCTATGTTAATTGCCACAATTGTAATCTTACTTCCTGCTTACTACCTTAAATTGACTAGCAGTTGACTCACTCGAAGACAATGGTGGGACTTGTTTACTGGGAATTATTTCTTTACTTCTTCTTGCCACTACGGTGGCCTCATTTGTCACTCTAGCCCAGAGTGCATAAACTGCATATTTTGTCAGTCATCTGGCAAATAACATATCATATGCTTTAGAGACCCAAGATGATACAGATTTAAAACTAGAAGTACAAGTCAATGCCTTTAAGCAACTGTATTAAGATATAGGTGATCCAGTCAAAAATTCTTCAATATTATCAGGGACTGCAAAGCCATGCTGAATTTAGCCATGTACATATGATGGCTCTGCCATTGAATTAAACTCACTGCGGGTGGGAAAAAACGGTAGCACATTTAATGAATATGTTTCATCATAATAATATGATATGGACTTACAAAAACTCTGTCAGCAAGTTATGAATTTTCTTTTTTTTTTAATTTGAAAGAGAATAAAACAAAAGGGGGCAGTACAGAGCAGATCAGAAGAGGACAACATAGGCAACACAGTACTTTACATTAAGTCAACTGGACATCAACAGCAGCTAACACCATATCTCTTACTCTGCTATAGTTGAGCATAGTTTCAAATACAATAATATCAAACATAACACAATAGTATAAAGCCATGCATAGAGTGAAAGAATTACAGGGCTTTCTGAACCAAATAACAGAAAATGATCAATGGGTACTATAATATCTCATTTTCGATAAAAAAATTTTTGTTTGAACTATCATACATATTCAAATTTCAATAAGACACAATGTGATAGATAGAACCAACAGTAGTAGAACAAAAAAAAGCATGGTAGGACTTCTAAGAAGGATGATATTAAATCAGCAATAGCTGTCATAATGTTTTCTTCAAAACAGCTGTTCATATCATCATGTATAATATAGTCAAACAAAACAGGATAAAACCATTCCAACTGATGATTGAAAACTTTGAAAGACTTCAAAGCTATGAGATGGGGACTCATGCTTACCATAAAGTCTTATATACTCTTATCAGATATCATACTAGGGAGACTATATGGTATTTACCCTTATGAGTTTGGTTTATTTCGCTTAAGAGAATGGTCTCAAGTCATGTCCATTTATTTATAAATATCTCAATGTGATCATTCTTTATAGCTGAGTAGTACTCCATTGTATAAAAATGCCACAACTTTTTTATCCATTCCTCAGTTGATGGGCACTTAGGTTGCTTCCAAGATCTGCCTATTACAAATTGTGCTGCTATAAACATGGGTGCACATATATCACTGTGGTATGATGTTTTTCAGTTCTTCTGGGAATATGCCTAGAAGCAGAATAGCTGGGTCAAATGGGACTTCCAAACCCAGCTTTTTGAGGAATCTCCAGACTCACCTCCACAGTGGTTGCACCAGTCAACACTCCCACCAACAGTGCAGAAGAGTTCCTTTTTACCCACATCCTCTCCAAAACTTGTTGTTGGTAGTGTTTTCTATCTTGGCCATTCTTTCTGGAGTGAGATGGAATCTCAGTGTGGTTTTAATTTGCATTTCTCTCATGACTAATGATGATGAACATTTTTTCATGTACTTATTTGCCATTCATATTTCATCTGAGATCTGTGTATTCATTTCAGATGCCCATTTTTGGACTGGGTCTTTGAATTTCGAGGGTCTGATTTTTTTTAATTCTTTATAAGTTCTAGACAGAAGTCCTTTGTCTGAGGTGCTGTCCATGAAGATTATTTCCCAATTTGTGGGTTTTCTTTTCACTCTGCTGGAAACCTCTTTTGACATGCAGAAACTCTTTAATAAGATGTGTTCCCAGTTATTGATTGTGGGAAGTACTTCCCATGTACTTTGGTTCTTGTTCATGAATTCTCTTCCTACCCCTATATCTTTGAGGTTTTTACCTAATTTGTCTTCCAGCAGTTTTAGTGTTTCTGTTTTAATATTTAGATCTTTGATCCATTTAGATTTTGGTTTAGTGTATGGTGGTAGACATGGGTCTAGTTTTAGTCTTCTGCATATGGACAGCCAATTTTTCCAGCACCATTTGTTAAAGAGACTGTCCTTCTTCCATGGAGCATGTTTGGACTCTTTATCCAAGATAAGGTGGTTGAGTGAGTTTGCCGTTGTGGTTGTATCTTCCAGTCTGTTCCACTGATCCTCTGGTCTGTTTCTATTCCAGTACCATACTGACTTTATCACTGTACCTTTGTAGTATAATTTCAAATCAGGGATTGTGATGCCTCCTGCCTTGACTTTGTTGCTTAGAATTGCCTTTGCTATTCTAGGTCTCTTCTGGTTCCAGATGAATTTTAGGAGTGATTTCTCTAGATCTATGAGGTATGTTAGTAGTATTTTGATTGGGATGGCATTGAATCTGTATAGTAATTTTGGGAGAAAGGCCACTTTTACAATGTTTGTTCTTCCTATCCATGAATAGGGATGTCTTTCAATTTTCTGAGGTGTTCTTCGATTTCCTTTTTCAGGGTATTATAATTTTCACTGTATAGCTCTTTTACTTCTTTCATATTTCTTTTTTTGGATGCTAGTGTAAAGGGTGTAGTTTCTCTTATTGCTCTCTCAGTACTTTTGTTGTTAGTGTATAGAAATGCTATTGATTTTTGTGTATTGATGTTGTATCCGACTACCTTGCTGAATTTGTTAATTATATCTAGGAGTCTTTCAATAGAGTTTTGGAGGTCTTCTATGTAAAGTATCATGTCATCTGCAAGTAATGATAATTTAACTTCCTCTTTTCCTATCTTGACTCCTTTTATTTCTCTTTCCTGTCTTATTGCTCTGGCTAGTATTTCCAGTACTATGTTGAATAGCAGTGGTGATAAAGAACATCCTTGTCTTGTGCCTGATTTTAAGGTAAAGGCTTTCAGTTTTTGACCATTTAATATGATGCTGGCTGTTGGTTTGTCATAGATAGCCTTTATCATATTGAGATAAAGACCCTCTATTCCAATTCTCTGTAAGGTTCTTATCACGAATGAGTGTTGGACTTTATCAAAAGCTTTTTCTGCATCTATAGAGATGATCATGCAGTTCGTCCCTTTGGCTCTATTGATATGGTGGATTACATTTATTGTTTTTCATATGTTGAACCATCCCTGCATTCCTGGGATGAATCCTACTTGGTCATGGTGTATAATCTTCTTGATGATTTGCTGCATCCTGTTTGCCAATATTTTATTGAGAATTTTGCATCTATGTTCATCAGGGAGATTGGCCTAGAGTTCTCTTTTTTAGTTGAGTCTTTCTCTGGTTTTGGTACTAGAGTGATATTTGCTTCCAGGAATGATTTAGGCAGAATTGCTGCCCTTTCAATTTCATTGAAGAGTTTCAGGAGTGTTGGAGTTAAGTCTTCTTTGTATTTCTTGTAGAATTCTGCAGTGAATCCATCTGGGCCTGGACTCTTCTTTGTAGGCAAGGACTTAATTTAATTTTCAATTTCAGTAATAGAAATTGGGTTATTCAGCAGTTTTACATCTTCCTGATCCAGCTTTGGTAGTTCATATGTATCTAGGTATTTGTCTATTTCTTCAGTGTTTGCGAAACTATGAGAGTAGAGGTTTTCAAAGTAGGTGTTGATGACCTGTATTTCCACTGAGTCTGTAGTAATTTCACCTTTTTCATTTCTTATTGCATGAATTTGAGTTTTTTCTTTACTTTTTTAATAAGGTTGGCCAGGGGCTTATCAATTTTATTTATTCTTTCAAAGAACCAACTCTTTGATTCATTGATCCTTTGTACTGTTTTCTTAGACTCTATTGCATTAATTTCTGCTCTAATCTTTATAATTTCCTCCCTTCTTTTGGCTTTGGGCTTGGCTTGCTCTTCTTTTTCTAGATGTTTGAGTTGTAGCATCAGGTTGTTTATTTGTGTTCGTTCAGTCTTCCTGATGTGGGAACTCAATGCAATAAATTTTCCTCTGAGGACTGCTTTCATTGCATCCCACAAAATCCGGTAAGTTGTGTTTGTATTTTCATTTACTTGTAGATATTGCTTAATTTCTTCTTTAATTTCTTCTGTGACCCACTGATTGCTCAAGAGTGCATTATTCAGTTTCCATATGTTGTAGGTTTTTTGTAATTTCTTTTATCATTAATTTCTAGATTCACAGCACTTTGATCCAATAAAATGCATGGGATAATTTCAATTCTTTTGCATTTACTTAAATATGTTTTGTGGGCTAGTATATGGTCTATTTTAGAGAATGTCCCATGTACTGCTGAGAAGAAGGTGTATTCTGATGTTGTTGGATGGAACACTCTTTGTATATCTATCAAGTCCATTTGTTCACAGGTGTGATTCAGTTCAGTTATGTCTTTGCTGATTTTCTGTCTAGTTTATTTGTCCCTTTGGGTCAATGGTGTGTTAAAGTCTCCTGTTATAATTGTGTTATTGCTTATTTGATTTTTCATTTCTGTTAGTATTTGCTTTATATAGCTGGGTGCTCTGGAATTTGGTGCATATATATTTAAGATTGTTATCTCTTCCTCTTGAAGTTTCCCCCTAACTAGTATGTAATGACCTTCTTTATCTCTTTGGATCATTCTTGGTTTGAAATTCACATTGTCTGCAAACAGGATTGCCAACCCTGCTTTTTTTGGGTTTCCTGTTGCATGAAGTATTGTTTTCCATCCTTTGACTTTCAGTCTATGAGTGTCCTTTTGGGTTAGATGGGTTTCTTATAGACAGCATATGGTTGCATATTGTTTCTTGATCCATTCTGCCAGTCTGTTTCTTTTGATTGGTGACTTGAGGCCACTTACATTAATGGTTGTAACTGTTATATATTGGTTTATTGTTGACATGTTATCTTTCTGCTGTTGTGTCTTTCGCTTTCCATTCTGTTTAATTGTCTGCCTTGCTTGGTTGTTTTATCCCATGTGTATCTAGAATGTCTTTCAGTATTCTTTGTAGGGTTGGTTTGGTGTTCATGAAGTTCTTTAGCTGTTCTCTGTCATGGAGGTATCTTATTTCTCCATCCATTTTGAAGGACAGTTTTGCAGGGTATGTCAGTCTGGGTTGGAAGTGGTTTTCCTTTATGATCTGAAATACTTCACTCCATGCTCTTCTTGATTTCACTGTTTGTGTTGAGAAGTCTGCCGTGATTCTGATAGGTTTTCCTTTATAGGTGATCTCTCTTTTCTCTCTAACAGTTTTTAGTATTCTTTTCTTATGTTGGATTTCTGGGATGGTGATTATTATGTGTCTGGGTGTAGTTTCATTTTGGTTATGGCTGTTTGGAGTTCTATATGCTTCACTTATCCAGATGTCAGTTTCTCTTCTCATGTTTGGGAAGTTTTGAGCTATTACTTCTGTAAATATCCTCTTGATATCATTTGGGCTGTCCCCTTCTTTTTCATTTATCCCTATTAATCTTATGTTATTTTTCTTTGCATCATCTTGCAGGTGTTGAATTGTTATTTCCTGATTCTTTGTTATTTTTAAAAGATCTT